>JBBDGP010002157.1:0-257500 GCA_037952835.1 Lithobates septentrionalis | reverse complement strand
ATTAGTCATCCCTGTGTCCCTGTAATTTTGAACTTTTCTCTCCATAATTTTATGTTATATATATATATAATGTAGGTGAAGGTGCTAAATCTGATTCTTTTTTATTGCAGATGTACGCGGTATTTACTGCAGACACAGCTCACAAGGCAGGACTACCCCAGTGAGCGAGACAGAATATGAAAGCTACATGGAGACTCCCCCAGCATGTGACGTTCACACGGAGACTCCACCAGCATGTGACGTTCACACGGAGACTCCACCAGCATGTGACGTTCACACGGAGACTCCACCAGCATGTGACGTTCACACGGAGACTCCACCAGCATGTGACGTTCACACGGAGCCTCCACCAGCATGTGACGTTCACACGGAGCCTCCACCAGCATGTGACGTTCACACGGAGCCTCCACCAGCATGTGACGTTCACACGGAGCCTCCACCAGCATGTGACGTTCACACGGAGCCTCCACCAGCATGTGACGTTCACACGGAGCCTCCACCAGCATGTGACGTTCACACGGAGCCTCCACCAGCATGTGACGTTCACACGGAGCCTCCACCAGCATGTGACGTTCACACGGAGCCTCCACCAGCATGTGATGTTCACACGGAGCCTCCACCAGCATGTGACGTTCACATTGAGACACCACCTGAATGTCACATTCATGTTGAGACTACAGCACAATGTGAGGTTCATGTTGAGAACCCACCAAAATACCAGGGCAGCCATGTGAATATCTCCTCCCATGAAGATGAGGGCAAGCTTAAAGAAAAGGATAGGCAGATCCTGGTGGTAGGGAACTCTGTTATTAGAGGGACAGAGAGGTCAATCTGTCAGAATGACCGCGATCAACGAACAGTATATTGTTTCCCAATCGCACGAGTTCGGGACATTGCAGATCGGATGGACGGATTGTTGGATGGGGCTGGGGAGGATCCAGTTGTCATGGTACATATTGGAACCAATGACAACATTAGAAGAAAATGGAGCACCCTACAAAATGATTTCAGGGACTTAGGGGCTATATTGAAGAAAAGGACCTCCAAGGCAGCATTTTCAGAAATACTGCCTGTACCTCGAGCCACACCAAGGAGGCAACAGGAGCTTAGGGAGCTTAGCAAGTGGCTGAAGAATTGGTGCAGGAAGGAGGGGTTTGGCTTCATGGAGACCTGGACTGACTTTTCAATGTGTCACTTGCTCTACAGCAGGGATGGACTGCACTTAAATGAGCAGGGTGCAGCTCTGTTGGGAAAGAAAATAACCAAAACGGTGGAAAAAATGTTAAATCCACCACCAGCATGTGACGTTCACACGGAGACGCCACCAGCATGTGACGTTCACACGAAGACTCCACCAGCATGTGACGTTCACACGGAGACTCCACCAGCATGTGACGTTCACACGGAGACTCCACCAGCATGTGACGTTCACACGGAGACTCCACCAGCATGTGACGTTCACACGGAGACTCCACCAGCATGTGACGTTCACACGGAGACTCCACCAGCATGTGACGTTCACACAGAGACTCCACCAGCATGTGACGTTCACACAGAGACTCCACCAGCATGTGACGTTCACACGGAGACTCCACCAGCATGTGACGTTCACACGGAGACTCCACCAGCATGTGACGTTCACACGGAGACTCCACCAGCATGTGACGTTCACACGGAGACTCCACCAGCATGTGACGTTCACACGGAGACTCCACCAGCATGTGACGTTCACACGGAGACTCCACCAGCATGTGACGTTCACACGGAGACTCCACCAGCATGTGACGTTCACACGGAGACTCCACCAGCATGTGACGTTCACACGGAGACTCCACCAGCATGTGACGTTCACACGGATACTCCACCAGCATGTGACGTTCACACGGATACTCCACCAGCATGTGACATTCACATTGAGACACCACCTGAAGGTCACATTCATGTTGAGACTACAGCACAATGTGAGGTTCATGTTGAGAACCCACCAAAATACCAGGGCAGCCATTTGAATATCTCCTCCCATGAAGATGAGGGCAAGCCTAAAGAAAAGGATAGGCAGATCCTGGTGGTAGGGGACTCTGTTATTAGAGGAACAGAAAGAGCAATCTGTCAGAAAGACCGCGATCAACGAACAGTATATTGTTTCCCAGTCGCACGAGTTCGGGACATTGCAGATCGGATGGACGGATTGTTGGATGGGGCTGGGGAGGATCCAGTTGTCATGGTACATATTGGAACCAATGACAACATTAGAAGAAAATGGAGCACCCTACAAAATGATTTCAGGGACTTAGGGGCTATATTGAAGAAAAGGACCTCCAAGGCAGCATTTTCAGAAATACTGCCTGTACCTCGAGCCACACCAAGGAGGCAACAAGAGCTTAGGGAGCTTAGCAAGTGGCTGAAGAACTGGTGCAGGAAGGAGGGGTTTGGCTTCATGGAGACCTGGACTGACTTTTCAATGTGTCACTTGCTCTACAGCAGGGATGGACTGCACTTAAATGAGCAGGGTGCAGCTCTGTTGGGAAAGAAAATAACCAAAACGGTGGAAAAAATGTTAAATCAACCACGTGTCATTCACATCGAGACTCCTCCAGCATGCAACGATTCTGTTGAGACTCGGGCAGAATGTAACTTTCCCACTAAGACACCGGCAGATTGTGGCGTTACCACTGAGACTCTGGCAGAATGTGACGTTCATCAGCAGCTTCTGAATCACAGACTCAACTAAAAGTCTAAGGAACCCTCCCAGGGACCAGGTACGGCTTTACCAACACAGGTCCCTACACTGGTGGCGGCTGCCACTCCAGTATCCAGAGGGCCTTCCCATCAGCACTCTATTTCCCTTTTTGGAGCTTCTGAATCACCAACTATGAATGCAAATGGACAAACAAGATGATTGACTGTTAATAGAAGAAGACTCAACAAAAAGTCTGAGGAAGCCTCCCTGGGACCAGGTACGGCTGTACCAACACAGGTCCCTACACTGGTGGCGGCTGCCACTCCAGTATCCAGAGGGCCTTCCCATCAGCACTCTATTTCCCTTTTTGGAGCTTCTGAATCACCAACTATGAATGCAAATGGACAAACAAGATGATTGACTGTTAATAGAAGAAGACTCAACAAAAAGTCTGAGGAAGCCTCCCTGGGACCAGGTACGGCTGTACCAACACAGGTCCCTACACTGGTGGCGGCTGCCACTCCAGTATCCAGAGGGCCTTCCCATCAGCACTCTATTTCCCTTTTTGGAGCTTCTGAATCACCAACTATGAATGCAAATGGACAAACAAGATGATTGGCTGTTCCTAGAAGAAGACTCAACAAAAAGTCTGAGGAAGCCTCCCTGGGACCAGGTACGGCTGTACCAACACAGGTCCCTACACTGGTGGCGGCTGCCACTCCAGTATCCAGAGGGCCTTCCCATCAGCACTCTATTTCCCTTTTTGGAGCTTCTGAATCACCAACTATGAATGCAAATGGACAAACAAGATGATTGACTGTTAATAGAAGAAGACTCAACAAAAAGTCTGAGGAAGCCTCCCTGGGACCAGGTACGGCTGTACCAACACAGGTCCCTACACTGGTGGCGGCTGCCACTCCAGTATCCAGAGGGCCTTCCCATCAGCACTCTATTTCCCTTTTTGGAGCTTCTGAATCACCAACTATGAATGCAAATGGACAAACAAGATGATTGGCTGTTCCTAGAAGAAGACTCAACAAAAAGTCTGAGGAAGCCTCCCTGGGACCAGGTACGGCTGTACCAACACAGGTCCCTACACTGGTGGCGGCTGCCACTCCAGTATCCAGAGGGCCTTCCCATCAGCACTCTATTTCCCTTTTTGGAGCTTCTGAATCACCAACTATGAATGCAAATGGACAAACAAGATGATTGACTGTTAATAGAAGAAGACTCAACAAAAAGTCTGAGGAAGCCTCCCTGGGACCAGGTACGGCTGTACCAACACAGGTCCCTACACTGGTGGCGGCTGCCACTCCAGTATCCAGAGGGCCTTCCCATCAGCACTCTATTTCCCTTTTTGGAGCTTCTGAATCACCAACTATGAATGCAAATGGACAAACAAGATGATTGACTGTTAATAGAAGAAGACTCAACAAAAAGTCTGAGGAAGCCTCCCTGGGACCAGGTACGGCTGTACCAACACAGGTCCCTACACTGGTGGCGGCTGCCACTCCAGTAACCGGAGGGTCTTCCCATCAGCCCTCTATTTACCTTTCTGCAGCTTCTGCAGAAGCTTTAAGGTTCGACAATACGTCGCCAAAACATAATCACCTGAAGAACAAGGGGGAGTATGGAAGAGGGAGAGAGGGAGGAAAAGGGGGGGGAAGGTTGGAGAAAGAAGGGGGTGAGGGTTGGGGGGAACCCCCACACCCCTTCCTTACCCCTAACCTCCCCCCCTCCTTTCCTCCCTCTCTCCCTCTTCCATACTCCCCCTCGGGCGTGTGTTGGACCGGCTAAGGGGAGGTTGGAGGCCGGTATTCTTTGGGTGTGTTTTGGAGTGTTATATACATAGATTGCAGTTTAGAATAAGTTTGGATTTCTTCTGGAGGCGCTTTGAGTGGACATAATTGATGAACTCCGTTCAGCGGGGGCGGGCCTTGGAGAACAGAGGCCGCATACAGGCAGCACAGAGGCTTAGGGGTTAGCCTTGCAGCACTGGGGTCCATGGTTCAAATCCTGACCAGGACACTATCTGCATGGAGTTTGCGTGTTCTCCCTGTGCTTGCGTGGGTTTCCTCCGGGTACTCCGGTTTCCTCCCACACTACAAAGACATGCTACCTTGCGTTGGTGGTGCAGTGGTGAGCATAGCTGCCTTTCAAGCAGCTGACCCGGGTTCGATTCCCGGCCAACGCCTTCTCCAATACTTGGAGTCCTCAGAGAGAAAAGCGCTATACAAGGGTGGAATTAAGAATGAAGCGAATGTGTCGAATGTTTGAGGAAGAAAATGTTCCCCCAGAATCTATAGAAGGTGAACCCAGCAACTGATAGAAGACGCTTAGGCTGCGATCACACCTAGGCCTTCCGGATCGCGGGAGGAATTACTGCGATTCCAGATTGTGATCCAGTTATTTTCAATGGCACCCCAATCATGGGACAATATTGTCACCTGACAAATCACACAAAAAAAATTGCGGGACGCCTATTTCCCATAGGCCGTCAGGCAACAATTGCGGCAAAATCACGCCTCGATTGGGATGATATTGAAAGTAAAGGGATCGCAAGCGTGTGCTGCGTTTTGCACCGATTCGGGAATCCAGAACACCTAGGTGTGACCAAATCCTCGCTGTGTCCATCATACGACAAGAACTTCCTGCACAAACGTCCCCCCAACATGAATAATACACCCATACCCCCCCCCCAACATGAATATTACACCCATACTCCCCCATCAGGAATATTACACCGACAAGCCCCAACATGAATATTACACCCATACCCACCCAACATGAATATTACACCGACACCCTCCCAGCAGGAATATTACACACATACCCCCCCCAGCAGGAATATTACACCCATACCCCCCCCAACATGAATATTACACCCATACCCCCCAGCAGGAATATTACACCGACACCCCCCATCCTGACACTGACGTCCCCCCAGGAATATTACACCGACACCCCCCATCCTGACACTGACGTCCCCCCAGGAATATTACACCGACACCCCTCATCCTGACACCCCCCAGGAATATTACACCGACACCCCCCATCCTGACACTGACATCCCCCCAGGAATATTACACCGACACCCCTCATCCTGACACCCCCCAGGAATATTACACCGACACCCCCCATCCTGACGTCCCCCCAGGAATATTACACCGACACCCCCCATCCTGACACTGACATCCCCCCAGCAGGAATGAGAAAATAAGGATGATCCTCAGCTCCATCCAGTGGTCATAATGCAGTACATGTATGACAGGAAGCTACACAGACCAATAGGGTGGTTAGAGGGTTGGAAAGGGGAGGCCACGACGTGTCCATGCCCAGTAAGTGCCAAAATATTTCCTCTGCTCGGGGGTCCACACTTAAGGCAAGGTGATTTCCATTCAAGCAGCAGCTTTGATAGAAAATAAAGTGTGTCGCTGTGGTGAAGCAGGGGCTGTTATCTGCTAGTACTTACCCTTGGAGGATCTTCCGCAGGCTTTGGCACACAGCTCTCTTTGTTGCTCCACTTCATCTTTCTCTTGATATTCACTTAACAAGGAGCTGAGGTATTCTTCCTGTGACAAGAAGAAGGGAAGACGTAAGAGTCCCTATCCTGGACAAGAAGAGCTCAGCAATCAAGGCTTCATAGCAGGACTCCAGGCAGACCTTAAAGTGGACCTCTCAGCAACTTTACAAGTCTGAATGAAGAAATAGAATATACCGTATTCTTCTATCCCTACTACAAGTGCAAAAATGTCACTTTTCATCCTGCCGGAAATATACAGAGCTCAGAACTTTCTGCTCTCGTTGTCTCTGGACTGTTTTCAGTCCCAGTTCTCTATGTGGACTACAAAACATCACCTCACTATGTTATAGACAGGGGGGAGTATTCTGTAGTCCAAACACACTTTCTGTCCTACGGTGACAACGTCTCCATAGATTCAGTACAGTGAGTGTTGTCACCATAGGACAGGAAGTTACTGGCAGGATCAAAGACAAAGGGAAAAGAAAACAAATGCAGCCACCATATCTAAGGACTGGTCAGCTGAAGTATAGTACATTTTTGTATTTCGGATTCCCCCATAAATCAGTTGGCCCCATCCGTGTACCCCCACAAATCACTTGCCCCATCAGAGTACATATATAGATCAGTTGCCCCATTACAGTGTCCCCATAGATTAATTGCCCCATCAAACAGCCCCCATAGATTAGTTGCCTCATCATCGTGCCCCCATAGATTAGTTTCCTCCATCACAGAGCTCAGTGTACCTGTAGGAGAATTCCCTATAGCCTGGCAGGCAGAAGGTGGGAGCTGGCAGGAGAAATGTGCTGCAGGGCACACAGCAGGCACGTGAAGTCATTGGTTGCTAGGCATGCCGGCATCTCTAGCAACCAATGACTGCTGCTCAATGGACCAGGACTTGTGGGCGGTCCGCCCTGTTAGTGAAGGCTCCATGAACCTATCAGCCTGTGCAGGAGGTGGAGCCAGGGACTTTATGTGGGAGGAGACTCATCTAATCTCTCGGTGTAGGAGAATTCAGACTGAGGAGTGGGTGGAGCAGAATAGTTAGGGGCGGGGCAAAGGAGTATGACGTAATGTTGTGGGGGAGGTGCTAGGAGAGGGAGCCTGTCACCTGTGCCCTGCCCCCGAGCATAATGCCTGGGTCATGCCCCCCCTTGTCTTGGCCCCCTGCTTCCAGTCATATGCTCTATTGATCTACTGACCACCCCCCCCCCCCCATAGATCTCCTGCTCTGTATGGACAATCACTCATGCCCAATACTTGGAGGAAAAGGAAAAATTGGAACAGGGAACAAAGGAATATAAATGTAAATATGGCGGAACACGGCGTGCCGCGGTGACAACTTTCCACCATATCAGTCTCCGGTCACATCTGCGCGTTCCGGTAATGCGCACAGAAATGCACGTTTCCACGCAATCCCGGAACACGCAAAAATATCTGCCTCACGCTTGTAGTGCCATTTATTGTAAATGTCCCCCCAAAACGTGAGACCCCATTACAAAAATGTGGCAAAATGCGCGGGAAAGAAAACAAAGCGGAACGCGTCATGAGATACTTTGTCAGGGTTGTGGGGCATAAGGCAACGCACGGAAAACAATGGGGGGCGCTATGCTTGTTGGGGGTTTGTCATCCAGGTGTATGTCAGAGGAGTGACTGGGACCGGCATTGGTGTCAGCGGACGCTCTATTAACCCCGGCATTGGTGTCAGCGGACGCACTATTAACCCCGGCATTGGTGTCAGCGGACGCACTATTAACCCCGGCATTGGTGTCAGCGGACGCACTATTATCCCCAGCATTGGTGTCAGCGGACGCTCTATTAACCCTCAGCATTGGTGTCAGCGGACGCACTATTAACCCCGGCATTGGTGTCAGCGGACGCACTATTAACTCCCAGCATTGGTGTCAGCGGACGCACTATTAACCCCCAGCATTGGTGTCAGCGGACGCACTATTAACTCCCAGCATTGGTGTCAGCGGACGCTCTATTAACCCCGGCATTCGTGTCAGTGGACGCACTATTAACCCCGGCATTCGTGTCAGCGGACGCACTATTAACCCCCAACTTTGGTGTCAGCGGACGCACTATTAACCCCCAGCATTGGTGTCAGCGGACGCACTATTAACCCCCAGCATTCGTGTCAGCGGACGCTCTATTAACCCCCAGCATTGGTGTCAGCGGACGCACTATTAACCCCCAGCATTCGTGTCAGCGGACGCACTATTAACCCCGGCATTCGTGTCAGCGGACGCACTATTAACCCCCAACTTTGGTGTCAGCGGACGCACTATTAACCCCCAACATTGGTGTCAGCGGACACACTATTAACCCCGGCATTGGTGTCAGCGGATGCTCTATTAACCCCCAGCATTGGTGTCAGCGGACGCACTATTAACCCTCAGCATTGGTGTCAGCGGACGCACTATTAACCCCCAACTTTGGTGTCAGCGGACGCACTATTAACCCCCAACATTGGTGTCAGCGGACACACTATTAACCCCGGCATTGGTGTCAGCGGATGCTCTATTAACCCCCAGCATTGGTGTCAGCGGACGCACTATTAACCCTCAGCATTGGTGTCAGCGGACGCTAGAGCTGCACGATTCTGGGAAAAATGGGAATCGCGATTCTTTTGCTTAGAATACAGATCACGATTCTCTCACGATTCTTTAAAATGGTTAAATTTAAAAAGAGAAAAATCAGCTGTAGACGGCGCATGCGCAATCAACACGCCGCTCGCTCCCGATGCTCGGGGCTGGTTATTCATTTAATACAGAAAGGGGCGGATGCTTTTCTCAAAGGGGCGGATGCTTTTCTCAAAGGTGCGGATGTATAGTTAACCATACATCCGCCCCTTTGAGAAAAGCATCCGCCCCTTTCTGTATTAAATAACCAGCCCCGAGCATTGGGAGCGAGCGGCGTGTTGATTGCGCTTGCGCAGTCCAGGCCGGCACTATGCTCTATGCTGACTGACGTCAGTTCCGGTTGCTGACGTCAGTTCCGATATCGGCGCCATTTGCGTTCCAGGCTGGTTCCGTGCTTCCGACTGGGAGATCCGGAAAATCGAGCTAATCCAGCTTGCAGATCGCGCGGGGGGGAAATCGAAATCGCGATCTTATATACGATTAATCGTGCAGCTCTAGCGGACGCACTATTAACCCCCAGCATTGGTGTCAGCGGACGCACTATTAACCCCCAGCATTGGTGTCAGCGGACGCACTATTAACCCCAAGCATTGGTGTCAGCGGACGCAGTATTAACCCCGGCATTGGTGTCAGCGGACGCTCTATTAACCCCCAGCATTGGTGTCAGCGGACGCAGTATTAACCCCCAGCATTGGTGTCAGCGGACGCTCTATTAACCCCCAGCATTGCTGTCAGCGGACGCTCTATTAACCCCCAGCATTGGTGTCAGCGGATGCAGTATTAACCCCCAGCATTGGTGTCAGCGGACGCTCTATTAACCCCCAGCATTGCTGTCAGCAGACGCTCTATTAACTCCCAGCATTGCTGTCAGCGGACGCTCTATTAACCCCCAGCATTGGTGTCAGCGGACGCTCTATTAACTCCCAGCATTGGTGTCAGCGGACGCACTATTAACCCCCAGCATTGGTGTCAGCGGACGCACTATTAACCCCCAGCATTGCTGTCAGCGGATGCTCTATTAACCCCCAGCATTCATGTCAGTGGACGCACTATTAACACTCAGAATTGGTGTCAGCGGACGCACTATTAACCCCGGCATTGGTGTCAGCGGACGCACTATTAACTCCCAGCATTGGTGTCAGCGGACGCACTATTAACTCCCAGCATTGGTGTCAGCGGACGCACTATTAACCCCCAGCATTGGTGTCAGCGGACGCACTATTAACTCCCAGCATTGGTGTCAGCGGACGCACTATTAACCCCCAGCATTGGTGTCAGCTGACGCACTATTAACTCCCAGCATTGGTGTCAGCGGACGCACTATTAACTCCCAGCATTGGTGTCAGCGGACGCACTATTAACCCCCAGCATTGGTGTCAGCGGACGCACTATTAACACTCAGCATTGGTGTCAGCGGACGCACTATTAACCCCCAGCATTGGTGTCAGCGGACGCACTATTAACCCCCAACATTGGTGTCAGCGGACGCACTATTAACTCCAAGCATTGGTGTCTGCGGACGCACTATTAACTCCCAACATTGGTGTCAGCGGACGCACTATTAACACCCAGCATTGGTGTCAGCGGACGCACTATTAACCCCCAACATTGGTGTCAGCTGACGCTCTATTAACCCCCAACATTGGTGTCAGCAGACGCACTATTAACCCCCAGCATTGGTGTCAGCGGACGCACTATTAACTCCCAGCATTGGTGTCAGCGGACGCACTATTAACCCCCAGCATTGGTGTCAGCTGACGCTCTATTAACCCCCAACATTGGTGTCAGCGGACGCACTATTAACCCCCAGCATTGGTGTCAGCGGACGCACTATTAACACTCAGCATTGGTGTCAGCGGACGCACTATTAACACTCAGCATTGGTGTCAGCGGACGCACTATTAACTCCCAGCATTGGTGTCAGCGGACGCTCTATTAACACTCAGCATTGGTGTCAGCGGACGCACTATTAACACTCAGCATTGGTGTCAGCGGACGCACTATTAACTCCCAGCATTGGTGTCAGCGGACGCACTATTAACATCCAGCATTGGTGTCAGCGGACGCACTATTAACCCCCAACATTGGTGTCAGCGGACGCACTATTAACTCCCAGCATTGGTGTCAGCGGACGCTCTATTAACACTCAGCATTGGTGTCAGCGGACGCACTATTAACACTCAGCATTGGTGTCAGCGGACGCACTATTAACTCCCAGCATTGGTGTCAGCGGACGCACTATTAACATCCAGCATTGGTGTCAGCGGACGCACTATTAACCCCCAGCATTGGTGTCAGCGGACGCACTATTAACTCCCAGCATTGGTGTCAGCGGACGCACTATTAACTCCCAGCATTGGTGTCAGCGGACGCACTATTAACTCCCAGCATTGGTGTCAGCGGACGCACTATTAACCCCCAACATTGGTGTCAGCGGACGCACTATTAACCCCCAGCATTGGTGTCAGCGGACGCACTATTAACACTCAGCATTGGTGTCAGCGGACGCTCTATTAACCCCCAACATTGGTGTCAGCGGACGCACTATTAACACTCAGCATTGGTGTCAGCGGACGCACTATTAACCCCCAACATTGGTGTCAGCGGACGCACTATTAACCCCCAGCATTGGTGTCAGCGGACGATCTATTAACCCCCAGCATTGGTGTCAGCGGACGCTCTATTAACCCCCAACATTGGTGTCAGCGGACGCACTATTAACACTCAGCATTGGTGTCAGCGGACGCACTATTAACCCCCAACATTGGTGTCAGCGGACGCACTATTAACACTCAGCATTGGTGTCAGCGGATGCTCTATTAACCCCCAGCATTGGTGTCAGCGGACGCACTATTAACCCCCAACATTGGTGTCAGCTGACGCTCTATTAACCCCCAACATTGGTGTCAGCGGACGCACTATTAACCCCCAGCATTGGTGTCAGCGGACGCACTATTAACTCCCAGCATTGGTGTCAGCGGACGCACTATTAACCCCCAGCATTGGTGTCAGCGGACGCTCTATTAACCCCCAACATTGGTGTCAGCGGACGCACTATTAACACCCAGCATTGGTGTCAGCGGACGCACTATTAACTCCCAACATTGGTGTCAGCGGACGCACTATTAACTCCCAACATTGGTGTCAGCGGACGCACTATTAACTCCCAACATTGGTGTCAGCGGACGCACTATTAACTCCCAACATTGGTGTCAGCGGACGCACTATTAACACCCAGCATTGGTGTCAGCGGACGCACTATTAACCCCCAACATTGGTGTCAGCTGACGCTCTATTAACCCCCAACATTGGTGTCAGCAGACGCACTATTAACCCCCAGCATTGGTGTCAGCGGACGCACTATTAACTCCCAGCATTGGTGTCAGCGGACGCACTATTAACCCCCAGCATTGGTGTCAGCTGACGCTCTATTAACCCCCAACATTGGTGTCAGCGGACGCACTATTAACCCCCAGCATTGGTGTCAGCGGACGTACTATTAACTCCCAGCATTGGTGTCAGCGGACGCACTATTAACCCCCAGCATTGGTGTCAGCTGACGCTCTATTAACCCCCAACATTGGTGTCAGCGGACGCACTATTAACCCCCAGCATTGGTGTCAGCGGACGCACTATTAACTCCCAGCATTGGTGTCAGCGGACGCACTATTAACCCCCAGCATTGGTGTCAGCGGACGCACTATTAACCCCCAGCATTGCTGTCAGCGGATGCTCTATTAACCCCCAGCATTCATGTCAGTGGACGCACTATTAACACTCAGAATTGGTGTCAGCGGACGCACTATTAACCCCGGCATTGGTGTCAGCGGACGCACTATTAACTCCCAGCATTGGTGTCAGCGGACGCACTATTAACTCCCAGCATTGGTGTCAGCGGACACACTATTAACCCCCAGCATTGGTGTCAGCGGACGCACTATTAACTCCCAGCATTGGTGTCAGCGGACGCACTATTAACCCCCAGCATTGGTGTCAGCGGACGCACTATTAACTTCCAGCATTGGTGTCAGCGGACGCACTATTAACCCCCAGCATTGGTGTCAGCGGACGCACTATTAACTCCCAGCATTGGTGTCAGCGGACGCACTATTAACCCCCAGCATTGGTGTCAGCGGACGCACTATTAACTCCCAGCATTGGTGTCAGCGGACGCACTATTAACTCCCAGCATTGGTGTCAGCGGACGCACTATTAACCCCCAGCATTGGTGTCAGCGGACGCACTATTAACCCCCAGCATTGGTGTCAGCGGACGCACTATTAACCCCCAGCATTGGTGTCAGCGGACGCACTATTAACCCCCAGCATTGGTGTCAGCGGACGCACTATTAACCCCCAACATTGGTGTCAGCGGACGCACTATTAACTCCCAGCATTGGTGTCAGCGGACGCACTATTAACACTCAGCATTGGTGTCAGCGGACGCTCTATTAACCCCCAACATTGGTGTCAGCGGACGCACTATTAACCCCCAGCATTGGTGTCAGCGGACGCACTATTAACCCCCAGCATTGGTGTCAGCGGACGCACTATTAACCCCCAACATTGGTGTCAGCGGACGCACTATTAACACTCAGCATTGGTGTCAGCGGACGCACTATTAACCCCCAGCATTGGTGTCAGCGGACGCTCTATTAACCCCCAGCATTGGTGTCAGCGGACGCACTATTAACTCCCAGCATTGGTGTCAGCGGACGCACTATTAACCCCCAGCATTGGTGTCAGCGGACGCACTATTAACTCCCAGCATTGGTGTCAGCGGACGCACTATTAACTCCCAGCATTGGTGTCAGCGGACGCACTATTAACCCCCAGCATTGGTGTCAGCTGACGCTCTATTAACCCCCAACATTGGTGTCAGCGGACGCACTATTAACCCCCAGCATTGGTGTCAGCGGACGTACTATTAACTCCCAGCATTGGTGTCAGCGGACGCACTATTAACCCCCAGCATTGGTGTCAGCTGACGCTCTATTAACCCCCAACATTGGTGTCAGCGGACGCACTATTAACCCCCAGCATTGGTGTCAGCGGACGCACTATTAACTCCCAGCATTGGTGTCAGCGGACGCACTATTAACCCCCAGCATTGGTGTCAGCGGACGCACTATTAACCCCCAGCATTGGTGTCAGCGGACGCACTATTAACTTCCAGCATTGGTGTCAGCGGACGCACTATTAACCCCCAGCATTGGTGTCAGCGGACGCACTATTAACTCCCAGCATTGGTGTCAGCGGACGCACTATTAACCCCCAGCATTGGTGTCAGCGGACGCACTATTAACTTCCAGCATTGGTGTCAGCGGACGCACTATTAACCCCCAGCATTGGTGTCAGCGGACGCACTATTAACTCCCAGCATTGGTGTCAGCGGACGCACTATTAACCCCCAGCATTCATGTCAGTGGACGCACTATTAACACTCAGAATTGGTGTCAGCGGACGCACTATTAACCCCGGCATTGGTGTCAGCGGACGCACTATTAACTCCCAGCATTGGTGTCAGCGGACGCACTATTAACTCCCAGCATTGGTGTCAGCGGACGCACTATTAACCCCCAGCATTGGTGTCAGCGGACGCACTATTAACTCCCAGCATTGGTGTCAGCGGACGCACTATTAACCCCCAGCATTGGTGTCAGCGGACGCACTATTAACTTCCAGCATTGGTGTCAGCGGACGCACTATTAACCCCCAGCATTGGTGTCAGCGGACGCACTATTAACTCCCAGCATTGGTGATTAACCCCCAGCATTGGTGTCAGCGGACGCACTATTAACTTCCAGCATTGGTGTCAGCGGACGCACTATTAACCCCCAGCATTGGTGTCAGCGGACGCACTATTAACTCCCAGCATTGGTGTCAGCGGACGCACTATTAACCCCCAGCATTCATGTCAGTGGACGCACTATTAACACTCAGAATTGGTGTCAGCGGACGCACTATTAACCCCGGCATTGGTGTCAGCGGACGCACTATTAACTCCCAGCATTGGTGTCAGCGGACGCACTATTAACTCCCAGCATTGGTGTCAGCGGACGCACTATTAACCCCCAGCATTGGTGTCAGCGGACGCACTATTAACTCCCAGCATTGGTGTCAGCGGACGCACTATTAACCCCCAGCATTGGTGTCAGCGGACGCACTATTAACTTCCAGCATTGGTGTCAGCGGACGCACTATTAACCCCCAGCATTGGTGTCAGCGGACGCACTATTAACTCCCAGCATTGGTGTCAGCGGACGCACTATTAACCCCCAGCATTGGTGTCAGCGGACGCACTATTAACTCCCAGCATTGGTGTCAGCGGACGCACTATTAACTCCCAGCATTGGTGTCAGCGGACGCACTATTAACCCCCAGCATTGGTGTCAGCGGACGCACTATTAACCCCCAGCATTGGTGTCAGCGGACGCACTATTAACCCCCAGCATTGGTGTCAGCGGACGCACTATTAACCCCCAGCATTGGTGTCAGCGGACGCACTATTAACCCCCAACATTGGTGTCAGCGGACGCACTATTAACTCCCAGCATTGGTGTCAGCGGACGCACTATTAACACTCAGCATTGGTGTCAGCGGACGCTCTATTAACCCCCAACATTGGTGTCAGCGGACGCACTATTAACCCCCAGCATTGGTGTCAGCGGACGCACTATTAACCCCCAGCATTGGTGTCAGCGGACGCACTATTAACCCCCAACATTGGTGTCAGCGGACGCACTATTAACACTCAGCATTGGTGTCAGCGGACGCACTATTAACCCCCAGCATTGGTGTCAGCGGACGCTCTATTAACCCCCAGCATTGGTGTCAGCGGACGCACTATTAACCCCCAGCATTGGTGTCAGCGGACGCACTATTAACCCCCAGCATTGGTGTCAGCGGACGCACTATTAACTCCCAGCATTGGTGTCAGCGGACGCACTATTAACCCCCAGCATTGGTGTCAGCGGACGCACTATTAACTCCCAGCATTGGTGTCAGCGGACGCACTATTAACCCCCAGCATTGGTGTCAGCGGACGCACTATTAACTTCCAGCATTGGTGTCAGCGGACGCACTATTAACCCCCAGCATTGGTGTCAGCGGACGCACTATTAACTCCCAGCATTGGTGTCAGCGGACGCACTATTAACCCCCAGCATTCATGTCAGTGGACGCACTATTAACACTCAGAATTGGTGTCAGCGGACGCACTATTAACCCCGGCATTGGTGTCAGCGGACGCACTATTAACTCCCAGCATTGGTGTCAGCGGACGCACTATTAACTCCCAGCATTGGTGTCAGCGGACGCACTATTAACCCCCAGCATTGGTGTCAGCGGACGCACTATTAACTTCCAGCATTGGTGTCAGCGGACGCACTATTAACCCCCAGCATTGGTGTCAGCGGACGCACTATTAACTCCCAGCATTGGTGTCAGCGGACGCACTATTAACCCCCAGCATTGGTGTCAGCGGACGCACTATTAACCCCCAGCATTGGTGTCAGCGGACGCACTATTAACTCCCAGCATTGGTGTCAGCGGACGCACTATTAACTCCCAGCATTGGTGTCAGCGGACGCACTATTAACTCCCAGCATTGGTGTCAGCGGACGCACTATTAACCCCCAGCATTGGTGTCAGCGGACGCACTATTAACTCCCAACATTGGTGTCAGCGGACGCACTATTAACTCCCAGCATTGGTGTCAGCGGACGCACTATTAACCCCCAGCATTGGTGTCAGCGGACGCACTATTAACCCCCAGCATTGGTGTCAGCGGACGCACTATTAACCCCCAACATTGGTGTCAGCGGACGCACTATTAACTCCCAGCATTGGTGTCAGCGGACGCACTATTAACCCCCAGCATTGGTGTCAGCGGACGCACTATTAACCCCCAGCATTGGTGTCAGCGGACGCACTATTAACTCCCAGCATTGGTGTCAGCGGACGCACTATTAACCCCCAGCATTGGTGTCAGCGGACGCACTATTAACTCCCAGCATTGGTGTCAGCGGACGCACTATTAACTCCCAGCATTCGTGTCAGCGGACGCACTATTAACTCCCAGCATTGGTGTCAGCGGACGCACTATTAACCCCCAGCATTGGTGTCAGCGGACGCACTATTAACCCCCAGCATTGGTGTCAGCGGACGCACTATTAACTCCCAGCATTGGTGTCAGCGGACGCACTATTAACCCCCAGCATTGGTGTCAGCGGACGCACTATTAACTCCCAGCATTGGTGTCAGCGGACACACTATTAACTCCCAGCATTGGTGTCAGCGGACGCACTATTAACCCCCAGCATTGGTGTCAGCGGACGCACTATTAACCCCCAGCATTGGTGTCAGCGGACGCACTATTAACTCCCAGCATTGGTGTCAGCGGACGCACTATTAACCCCCAGCATTGGTGTCAGCGGACGCACTATTAACTCCCAGCATTGGTGTCAGCGGACGCACTATTAACTCCCAGCATTGGTGTCAGCGGACGCACTATTAACCCCCAGCATTGGTGTCAGCGGACGCTCTATTAACACTCAGCATTGGTGTCAGCGGACGCACTATTAACACTCAGCATTGGTGTCAGCGGACGCACTATTAACCCCCAGCATTGGTGTCAGCGGACGCACTATTAACCCCCAGCATTGGTGTCAGCGGACGCACTATTAACCCCCAGCATTGGTGTCAGCGGACGCACTATTAACCCCCAACATTGGTGTCAGCGGACGCACTATTAACTCCCAGCATTGGTGTCAGCGGACGCACTATTAACCCCCAGCATTGGTGTCAGCGGACGCACTATTAACCCCCAGCATTGGTGTCAGCGGACGCACTATTAACTCCCAGCATTGGTGTCAGCGGACGCACTATTAACCCCCAGCATTGGTGTCAGCGGACGCACTATTAACTCCCAGCATTGGTGTCAGCGGACGCACTATTAACTCCCAGCATTCGTGTCAGCGGACGCACTATTAACTCCCAGCATTGGTGTCAGCGGACGCACTATTAACCCCCAACATTGGTGTCAGCGGACGCACTATTAACCCCGGCATTGGTGTCAGCGGACGCACTATTAACTCCCAGCATTGGTGTCAGCGGACGCACTATTAACTCCCAGCATTGGTGTCAGCGGACGCACTATTAACCCCCAGCATTGGTGTCAGCGGACGCTCTATTAACCCCCAACATTGGTGTCAGCGGACGCACTATTAACTCCCAGCATTGGTGTCAGCGGACGCACTATTAACCCCCAGCATTGGTGTCAGCGGACGCACTATTAACTCCCAGCATTGGTGTCAGCGGACGCACTATTAACCCCCAGCATTGGTGTCAGCGGACGCACTATTAACTCCCAGCATTGGTGTCAGCGGACGCACTATTAACTCCCAGCATTGGTGTCAGCGGACGCACTATTAACCCCCAGCATTGGTGTCAGCGGACGCTCTATTAACACTCAGCATTGGTGTCAGCGGACGCACTATTAACACTCAGCATTGGTGTCAGCGGACGCACTATTAACTCCCAGCATTGGTGTCAGCGGACGCACTATTAACATCCAGCATTGGTGTCAGCGGACGCACTATTAACCCCCAGCATTGGTGTCAGCGGACGCACTATTAACCCCCAGCATTGGTGTCAGCGGACGCACTATTAACTCCCAGCATTGGTGTCAGCGGACGCACTATTAACTCCCAGCATTGGTGTCAGCGGACGCACTATTAACTCCCAGCATTGGTGTCAGCGGACGCACTATTAACCCCCAACATTGGTGTCAGCGGAGGCACTATTAACCCCCAGCATTGGTGTCAGCGGACGCACTATTAACACTCAGCATTGGTGTCAGCGGACGCACTATTAACACTCAGCATTGGTGTCAGCGGACGCACTATTAACACTCAGCATTGGTGTCAGCGGACGCTCTATTAACCCCCAACATTGGTGTCAGCGGATGCACTATTAACACTCAGCATTGGTGTCAGCGGACGCACTATTAACCCCCAACATTGGTGTCAGCGGACGCACTATTAACCCCCAGCATTGGTGTCAGCGGACGATCTATTAACCCCAGCATTGGTGTCAGCGGACGCTCTATTAACCCCCAACATTGGTGTCAGCGGACGCACTATTAACACTCAGCATTGGTGTCAGCGGACGCACTATTAACCCCCAACATTGGTGTCAGCGGACGCACTATTAACCCCCAGCATTGGTGTCAGCGGACGATCTATTAACCCCCAGCATTGGTGTCAGCGGACGCTCTATTAACCCCCAACATTGGTGTCAGCGGACGCACTATTAACACTCAGCATTGGTGTCAGCGGACGCACTATTAACCCCCAACATTGGTGTCAGCGGACGCACTATTAACACTCAGCATTGGTGTCAGCGGATGCTCTATTAACCCCCAGCATTGGTGTCAGCGGACGCACTATTAACCCCCAACATTGGTGTCAGCTGACGCTCTATTAACCCCCAACATTGGTGTCAGCGGACGCACTATTAACCCCCAGCATTGGTGTCAGCGGACGCACTATTAACTCCCAGCATTGGTGTCAGCGGACGCACTATTAACCCCCAGCATTGGTGTCAGCGGACGCTCTATTAACCCCCAACATTGGTGTCAGCGGACGCACTATTAACACCCAGCATTGGTGTCAGCGGACGCACTATTAACTCCCAACATTGGTGTCAGCGGACGCACTATTAACTCCCAACATTGGTGTCAGCGGACGCACTATTAACTCCCAACATTGGTGTCAGCGGACGCACTATTAACCCCCAGCATTGGTGTCAGCGGACGCACTATTAACTCCCAGCATTGGTGTCAGCGGACGCACTATTAACCCCCAGCATTGGTGTCAGCGGACGTACTATTAACTCCCAGCATTGGTGTCAGCGGACGCACTATTAACCCCCAGCATTGGTGTCAGCTGACGCTCTATTAACCCCCAACATTGGTGTCAGCGGACGCACTATTAACCCCCAGCATTGGTGTCAGCGGACGCACTATTAACTCCCAGCATTGGTGTCAGCGGACGCACTATTAACCCCCAGCATTGGTGTCAGCGGACGCTCTATTAACCCCCAACATTGGTGTCAGCGGACGCACTATTAACCCCCAGCATTGGTGTCAGCGGACGCACTATTAACCCCCAGCATTGGTGTCAGCGGACGCACTATTAACCCCCAACATTGGTGTCAGCGGACGCTCTATTAACCCCCAACATTGGTGTCAGCGGACGCACTATTAACCCCCAGCATTGGTGTCAGCGGACGCACTATTAACCCCCAGCATTGGTGTCAGCGGACGCACTATTAACCCCCAACATTGGTGTCAGCGGACGCACTATTAACCCCCAACATTGGTGTCAGCGGACGCACTATTAACACTCAGCATTGGTGTCAGCGGACGCACTATTAACCCCCAACATTGGTGTCAGCGGACGCACTATTAACACTCAGCATTGGTGTCAGCGGATGCTCTATTAACCCCCAGCATTGGTGTCAGCGGACGCACTATTAACCCCCAACATTGGTGTCAGCTGACGCTCTATTAACCCCCAACATTGGTGTCAGCGGACGCACTATTAACCCCCAGCATTGGTGTCAGCGGACGCACTATTAACTCCCAGCATTGGTGTCAGCGGACGCACTATTAACCCCCAGCATTGGTGTCAGCGGACGCTCTATTAACCCCCAACATTGGTGTCAGCGGACGCACTATTAACACCCAGCATTGGTGTCAGCGGACGCACTATTAACTCCCAACATTGGTGTCAGCGGACGCACTATTAACTCCCAACATTGGTGTCAGCGGACGCACTATTAACTCCCAACATTGGTGTCAGCGGACGCACTATTAACCCCCAGCATTGGTGTCAGCGGACGCACTATTAACTCCCAGCATTGGTGTCAGCGGACGCACTATTAACCCCCAGCATTGGTGTCAGCGGACGTACTATTAACTCCCAGCATTGGTGTCAGCGGACGCACTATTAACCCCCAGCATTGGTGTCAGCTGACGCTCTATTAACCCCCAACATTGGTGTCAGCGGACGCACTATTAACCCCCAGCATTGGTGTCAGCGGACGCACTATTAACTCCCAGCATTGGTGTCAGCGGACGCACTATTAACCCCCAGCATTGGTGTCAGCGGACGCTCTATTAACCCCCAACATTGGTGTCAGCGGACGCACTATTAACCCCCAGCATTGGTGTCAGCGGACGCACTATTAACCCCCAGCATTGGTGTCAGCGGACGCACTATTAACCCCCAACATTGGTGTCAGCGGACGCACTATTAACCCCCAACATTGGTGTCAGCGGACGCACTATTAACACTCAGCATTGGTGTCAGCGGACGCACTATTAACCCCCAACATTGGTGTCAGCTGACGCTCTATTAACCCCCAACATTGGTGTCAGCGGACGCACTATTAACCCCCAGCATTGGTGTCAGCGGACGCTCTATTAACCCCCAGCATTGGTGTCAGCGGACGCACTATTAACCCCCAGCATTGGTGTCAGCGGACGCACTATTAACCCCCAGCATTGGTGTCAGCGGACGCACTATTAACCCCCAGCATTGGTGTCAGCGGACGCACTATTAACCCCCAGCATTGGTGTCAGCGGACGCACTATTAACCCCCAGCATTGGTGTCAGCGGACGCACTATTAACTCCCAGCATTGGTGTCAGCGGACGCACTATTAACCCCCAGCATTGGTGTCAGCGGACGCACTATTAACCCCCAGCATTGGTGTCAGCGGACGCACTATTAACCCCGGCATTGGTGTCAGCGGACGCACTATTAACTCCCAGCATTGGTGTCAGCGGACGCACTATTAACTCCCAGCATTGGTGTCAGCGGACGCACTATTAACCCCCAGCATTGGTGTCAGCGGACGCACTATTAACTCCCAGCATTGGTGTCAGCGGACGCACTATTAACCCCCAGCATTGGTGTCAGCGGACGCACTAATAACTCCCAGCATTGGTGTCAGCGGACGCACTATTAACTCCCAGCATTGGTGTCAGCGGACGCACTATTAACCCCCAGCATTGGTGTCAGCGGACGCACTATTAACACTCAGCATTGGTGTCAGCGGACGCACTATTAACCCCCAGCATTGGTGTCAGCGGACGCACTATTAACACTCAGCATTGGTGTCAGCGGACGCACTATTAACTCCCAGCATTGGTGTCAGCGGACGCACTATTAACCCCCAACATTGGTGTCAGCGGACGCACTATTAACTCCAAGCATTGGTGTCAGCGGACGCACTATTAACATCCAGCATTGGTGTCAACGGACGCACTATTAACTCCCAGCATTGGTGTCAGCGGACGCACTATTAACACTCAGCATTGGTGTCAGCGGACGCACTATTAACACTCAGCATTGGTGTCAGCGGACGCACTATTAACTCCCAGCATTGGTGTCAGCGGACGCTCTATTAACACTCAGCATTGGTGTCAGCGGACGCACTATTAACACTCAGCATTGGTGTCAGCGGACGCACTATTAACTCCCAGCATTGGTGTCAGCGGACGCACTATTAACATCCAGCATTGGTGTCAGCGGACGCACTATTAACCCCCAGCATTGGTGTCAGCGGACGCACTATTAACCCCCAGCATTGGTGTCAGCGGACGCACTATTAACTCCCAGCATTGGTGTCAGTGGACGCACTATTAACTCCCAGCATTGGTGTCAGCGGACGCACTATTAACTCCCAGCATTGGTGTCAGCGGACGCACTATTAACCCCCAACATTGGTGTCAGCGGACGCACTATTAACCCCCAGCATTGGTGTCAGCGGACGCACTATTAACACTCAGCATTGGTGTCAGCGGACGCTCTATTAACCCCCAACATTGGTGTTAGCGGACGCACTATTAACACTCAGCATTGGTGTCAGCGGACGCACTATTAACCCCCAGCATTGGTGTCAGCGGACGATCTATTAACCCCCAGCATTGGTGTCAGCGGACGCTCTATTAACCCCCAACATTGGTGTCAGCGGACGCACTATTAACACTCAGCATTGGTGTCAGCGGACGCACTATTAACCCCCAGCATTGGTGTCAGCGGACGATCTATTAACCCCCAGCATTGGTGTCAGCGGACGCACTATTAACCCCCAACATTGGTGTCAGCGGACGCACTATTAACCCCCAGCATTGGTGTCAGCGGACGCACTATTAACACTCAGCATTGGTGTCAGCGGACGCTCTATTAACCCCCAACATTGGTGTCAGCGGACGCACTATTAACCCCCAACATTGGTGTCAGCGGACGCACTATTAACCCCCAGCATTGGTGTCAGCGGACGATCTATTAACCCCCAGCATTGGTGTCAGCGGACGCTCTATTAACCCCCAACATTGGTGTCAGCGGACGCACTATTAACACTCAGCATTGGTGTCAGCGGACGCACTATTAACCCCCAACATTGGTGTCAGCGGACGCACTATTAACACTCAGCATTGGTGTCAGCGGATGCTCTATTAACCCCCAGCATTGGTGTCAGCGGACGCACTATTAACCCCCAACATTGGTGTCAGCGGACGCACTATTAACCCCCAACATTGGTGTCAGCGGACGCACTATTAACCCCCAGCATTGGTGTCAGCGGACGCACTATTAACTCCCAGCATTGGTGTCAGCGGACGCACTATTAACCCCCAGCATTGGTGTCAGCGGACGCTCTATTAACCCCCAACATTGGTGTCAGCGGACGCACTATTAACACCCAGCATTGGTGTCAGCGGACGCACTATTAACTCCCAACATTGGTGTCAGCGGACGCACTATTAACTCCCAACATTGGTGTCAGCGGACGCACTATTAACTCCCAACATTGGTGTCAGCGGACGCACTATTAACTCCCAACATTGGTGTCAGCGGACGCACTATTAACACCCAGCATTGGTGTCAGCGGACGCACTATTAACCCCAACATTGGTGTCAGCTGACGCTCTATTAACCCCCAACATTGGTGTCAGCAGACGCACTATTAACCCCCAGCATTGGTGTCAGCGGACGCACTATTAACTCCCAGCATTGGTGTCAGCGGACGCACTATTAACCCCCAGCATTGGTGTCAGCTGACGCTCTATTAACCCCCAACATTGGTGTCAGCGGACGCACTATTAACCCCCAGCATTGGTGTCAGCGGACGTACTATTAACTCCCAGCATTGGTGTCAGCGGACGCACTATTAACCCCCAGCATTGGTGTCAGCTGACGCTCTATTAACCCCCAACATTGGTTTCAGCGGACGCACTATTAACCCCCAGCATTGGTGTCAGCGGACGCACTATTAACTCCCAGCATTGGTGTCAGCGGACGCACTATTAACCCCCAGCATTGGTGTCAGCGGACGCACTATTAACCCCCAGCATTGCTGTCAGCGGATGCTCTATTAACCCCCAGCATTCATGTCAGTGGACGCACTATTAACACTCAGAATTGGTGTCAGCGGACGCACTATTAACCCCGGCATTGGTGTCAGCGGACGCACTATTAACTCCCAGCATTGGTGTCAGCGGACGCACTATTAACTCCCAGCATTGGTGTCAGCGGACGCACTATTAACCCCCAGCATTGGTGTCAGCGGACGCACTATTAACTCCCAGCATTGGTGTCAGCGGACGCACTATTAACCCCCAGCATTGGTGTCAGCGGACGCACTATTAACTCCCAGCATTGGTGTCAGCGGACGCACTATTAACCCCCAGCATTGGTGTCAGCGGACGCACTATTAACCCCCAGCATTGGTGTCAGCGGACGCACTATTAACTCCCAGCATTGGTGTCAGCGGACGCACTATTAACTCCCAGCATTGGTGTCAGCGGACGCACTATTAACTCCCAGCATTGGTGTCAGCGGACGCACTATTAACTCCCAGCATTGGTGTCAGCGGACGCACTATTAACCCCCAGCATTGGTGTCAGCGGACGCACTATTAACCCCCAGCATTGGTGTCAGCGGACGCACTATTAACCCCCAGCATTGGTGTCAGCGGACGCACTATTAACCCCCAGCATTGGTGTCAGCGGACGCACTATTAACCCCCAACATTGGTGTCAGCGGACGCACTATTAACTCCCAGCATTGGTGTCAGCGGACGCACTATTAACACTCAGCATTGGTGTCAGCGGACGCTCTATTAACCCCCAACATTGGTGTCAGCGGACGCACTATTAACCCCCAGCATTGGTGTCAGCGGACGCACTATTAACCCCCAGCATTGGTGTCAGCGGACGCACTATTAACCCCCAACATTGGTGTCAGCGGACGCACTATTAACACTCAGCATTGGTGTCAGCGGACGCACTATTAACCCCCAACATTGGTGTCAGCTGACGCTCTATTAACCCCCAACATTGGTGTCAGCGGACGCACTATTAACCCCCAGCATTGGTGTCAGCGGACGCTCTATTAACCCCCAGCATTGGTGTCAGCGGACGCACTATTAACCCCCAGCATTGGTGTCAGCGGACGCACTATTAACCCCCAGCATTGGTGTCAGCGGACGCACTATTAACTCCCAGCATTGGTGTCAGCGGACGCACTATTAACCCCCAGCGTTGGTGTCAGCGGACGCACTATTAACTCCCAGCATTGGTGTCAGCGGACGCACTATTAACCCCCAGCATTGGTGTCAGCGGACGCACTATTAACTCCCAGCATTGGTGTCAGCGGACGCACTATTAACTCCCAGCATTGGTGTCAGCGGACGCACTATTAACCCCCAGCATTGGTGTCAGCGGACGCACTATTAACCCCCAGCATTGGTGTCAGCGGACGCACTATTAACTCCCAGCATTGGTGTCAGCGGACGCACTATTAACCCCCAGCATTGGTGTCAGCGGACGCACTATTAACTCCCAGCATTGGTGTCAGCGGACGCACTATTAACCCCCAGCATTGGTGTCAGCGGACGCACTATTAACTCCCAGCATTGGTGTCAGCGGACGCACTATTAACCCCCAGCATTGGTGTCAGCGGACGCACTATTAACCCCCAGCATTGGTGTCAGCGGACGCACTATTAACCCCCAGCATTGGTGTCAGCGGACGCACTATTAACCCCCAGCATTGGTGTCAGCGGACGCACTATTAACCCCCAGCATTGGTGTCAGCGGACGCACTATTAACCCCCAGCATTGGTGTCAGCGGACGCACTATTAACCCCCAGCATTGGTGTCAGCGGACGCACTATTAACCCCCAGCATTGGTGTCAGCGGACGCACTATTAACCCCCAACATTGGTGTCAGCGGACGCACTATTAACTCCCAGCATTGGTGTCAGCGGACGCACTATTAACCCACAGCATTGGTGTCAGCGGACGCACTATTAACCCCCAGCATTGGTGTCAGCGGACGCACTATTAACTCCCAGCATTGGTGTCAGCGGACGCACTATTAACCCCCAGCATTGGTGTCAGCGGACGCACTATTAACTCCCAGCATTGGTGTCAGCGGACGCACTATTAACTCCCAGCATTCGTGTCAGCGGACGCACTATTAACTCCCAGCATTGGTGTCAGCGGACGCACTATTAACCCCCAACATTGGTGTCAGCGGACGCACTATTAACCCCGGCATTGGTGTCAGCGGACGCACTATTAACTCCCAGCATTGGTGTCAGCGGACGCACTATTAACTCCCAGCATTGGTGTCAGCGGACGCACTATTAACCCCCAGCATTGGTGTCAGCGGACGCTCTATTAACCCCCAACATTGGTGTCAGCGGACGCACTATTAACTCCCAGCATTGGTGTCAGCGGACGCACTATTAACCCCCAGCATTGGTGTCAGCGGACGCACTATTAACTCCCAGCATTGGTGTCAGCGGACGCACTATTAACCCCCAGCATTGGTGTCAGCGGACGCACTATTAACTCCCAGCATTGGTGTCAGCGGACGCACTATTAACTCCCAGCATTGGTGTCAGCGGACGCACTATTAACCCCCAGCATTGGTGTCAGCGGACGCTCTATTAACACTCAGCATTGGTGTCAGCGGACGCACTATTAACACTCAGCATTGGTGTCAGCGGACGCACTATTAACTCCCAGCATTGGTGTCAGCGGATGCTCTATTAACCCCCAGCATTGGTGTCAGCGGACGCACTATTAACCCCCAGCATTGGTGTCAGCGGACGCACTATTAACCCCCAGCATTGGTGTCAGCGGACGCACTATTAACCCCCAGCATTGGTGTCAGCGGACGCACTATTAACTCCCAACATTGGTGTCAGCGGACGCACTATTAACTCCCAGCATTGGTGTCAGCGGACGCACTATTAACCCCCAGCATTGGTGTCAGCGGACGCACTATTAACCCCCAACATTGGTGTCAGCGGACGCACTATTAACCCCCAGCATTGGTGTCAGCGGACGCACTATTAACACTCAGCATTGGTGTCAGCGGACGCTCTATTAACCCCCAACATTGGTGTCAGCGGACGCACTATTAACACTCAGCATTGGTGTCAGCGGACGCACTATTAACTCCCAGCATTGGTGTCAGCGGACGCTCTATTAACCCCCAACATTGGTGTCAGCGGACGCACTATTAACTCCCAGCATTGGTGTCAGCGGACGCACTATTAACCCCCAGCATTGGTGTCAGCGGACGCACTATTAACTCCCAGCATTGGTGTCAGCGGACGCACTATTAACCCCCAGCATTGGTGTCAGCGGACGCACTATTAACTCCCAGCATTGGTGTCAGCGGACGCACTATTAACTCCCAGCATTGGTGTCAGCGGACGCACTATTAACCCCCAGCATTGGTGTCAGCGGACGCTCTATTAACACTCAGCATTGGTGTCAGCGGACGCACTATTAACACTCAGCATTGGTGTCAGCGGACGCACTATTAACTCCCAGCATTGGTGTCAGCGGACGCACTATTAACCCCCAGCATTGGTGTCAGCGGACGCACTATTAACCCCCAGCATTGGTGTCAGCGGACGCACTATTAACCCCCAGCATTGGTGTCAGCGGACGCACTATTAACCCCCAGCATTGGTGTCAGCGGACGCACTATTAACCCCCAACATTGGTGTCAGCGGACGCACTATTAACTCCCAGCATTGGTGTCAGCGGACGCACTATTAACCCCCAGCATTGGTGTCAGCGGACGCACTATTAACCCCCCAGCATTGGTGTCAGCGGACGCACTATTAACTCCCAGCATTGGTGTCAGCGGACGCACTATTAACCCCCAGCATTGGTGTCAGCGGACGCACTATTAACTCCCAGCATTGGTGTCAGCGGACGCACTATTAACTCCCAGCATTCGTGTCAGCGGACGCACTATTAACTCCCAGCATTGGTGTCAGCGGACGCACTATTAACCCCCAACATTGGTGTCAGCGGACGCACTATTAACCCCGGCATTGGTGTCAGCGGACGCACTATTAACTCCCAGCATTGGTGTCAGCGGACGCACTATTAACTCCCAGCATTGGTGTCAGCGGACGCACTATTAACCCCCAGCATTGGTGTCAGCGGACGCTCTATTAACCCCCAACATTGGTGTCAGCGGACGCACTATTAACTCCCAGCATTGGTGTCAGCGGACGCACTATTAACTCCCAGCATTGGTGTCAGCGGACGCACTATTAACCCCCAGCATTGGTGTCAGCGGACGCACTATTAACTCCCAGCATTGGTGTCAGCGGACGCACTATTAACCCCCAGCATTGGTGTCAGCGGACGCACTATTAACTCCCAGCATTGGTGTCAGCGGACGCACTATTAACTCCCAGCATTGGTGTCAGCGGACGCACTATTAACCCCCAGCATTGGTGTCAGCGGACGCTCTATTAACACTCAGCATTGGTGTCAGCGGACGCACTATTAACACTCAGCATTGGTGTCAGCGGACGCACTATTAACTCCCAGCATTGGTGTCAGCGGACGCACTATTAACATCCAGCATTGGTGTCAGCGGACGCACTATTAACCCCCAGCATTGGTGTCAGCGGACGCACTATTAACCCCCAGCATTGGTGTCAGCGGACGCACTATTAACTCCCAGCATTGGTGTCAGCGGACGCACTATTAACTCCCAACATTGGTGTCAGCGGACGCACTATTAACTCCCAGCATTGGTGTCAGCGGACGCACTATTAACCCCCAGCATTGGTGTCAGCGGACGCACTATTAACCCCCAACATTGGTGTCAGCGGACGCACTATTAACCCCCAGCATTGGTGTCAGCGGACGCACTATTAACACTCAGCATTGGTGTCAGCGGACGCTCTATTAACCCCCAACATTGGTGTCAGCGGACGCACTATTAACACTCAGCATTGGTGTCAGCGGACGCACTATTAACCCCCAACATTGGTGTCAGCGGACGCACTATTAACCCCCAGCATTGGTGTCAGCGGACGATCTATTAACCCCCAGCATTGGTGTCAGCGGACGCTCTATTAACCCCCAACATTGGTGTCAGCGGACGCACTATTAACACTCAGCATTGGTGTCAGCGGACGCACTATTAACCCCCAACATTGGTGTCAGCGGACGCACTATTAACACTCAGCATTGGTGTCAGCGGATGCTCTATTAACCCCCAGCATTGGTGTCAGCGGACGCACTATTAACCCCCAGCATTGGTGTCAGCGGACGCACTATTAACCCCCAACATTGGTGTCAGCTGACGCTCTATTAACCCCCAGCATTGGTGTCAGCGGACGCACTATTAACCCCGGCATTGGTGTCAGCGGACGCACTATTAACTCCCAGCATTGGTGTCAGCGGACGCACTATTAACTCCCAGCATTGGTGTCAGCGGACGCACTATTAACCCCCAGCATTGGTGTCAGCGGACGCACTATTAACTCCCAGCATTGGTGTCAGCGGACGCACTATTAACCCCCAGCATTGGTGTCAGCGGACGCACTAATAACTCCCAGCATTGGTGTCAGCGGACGCACTATTAACTCCCAGCATTGGTGTCAGCGGACGCACTATTAACCCCCAGCATTGGTGTCAGCGGACGCACTATTAACACTCAGCATTGGTGTCAGCGGACGCACTATTAACCCCCAGCATTGGTGTCAGCGGACGCACTATTAACACTCAGCATTGGTGTCAGCGGACGCACTATTAACTCCCAGCATTGGTGTCAGCGGACGCACTATTAACCCCCAGCATTGGTGTCAGCGGACGCACTATTAACTCCCAGCATTGGTGTCAGCGGACGCACTATTAACTCCCAGCATTGGTGTCAGCGGACGCACTATTAACTCCCAGCATTGGTGTCAGCGGACGCACTATTAACCCCCAACATTGGTGTCAGCGGACGCACTATTAACCCCCAGCATTGGTGTCAGCGGACGCACTATTAACACTCAGCATTGGTGTCAGCGGACGCTCTATTAACCCCCAACATTGGTGTTAGCGGACGCACTATTAACACTCAGCATTGGTGTCAGCGGACGCACTATTAACCCCCAGCATTGGTGTCAGCGGACGATCTATTAACCCCCAGCATTGGTGTCAGCGGACGCTCTATTAACCCCCAACATTGGTGTCAGCGGACGCACTATTAACACTCAGCATTGGTGTCAGCGGACGCACTATTAACCCCCAGCATTGGTGTCAGCGGACGATCTATTAACCCCCAGCATTGGTGTCAGCGGACGCACTATTAACCCCCAACATTGGTGTCAGCGGACGCACTATTAACCCCCAGCATTGGTGTCAGCGGACGCACTATTAACACTCAGCATTGGTGTCAGCGGACGCTCTATTAACCCCCAACATTGGTGTCAGCGGACGCACTATTAACCCCCAACATTGGTGTCAGCGGACGCACTATTAACCCCCAGCATTGGTGTCAGCGGACGATCTATTAACCCCCAGCATTGGTGTCAGCGGACGCTCTATTAACCCCCAACATTGGTGTCAGCGGACGCACTATTAACACTCAGCATTGGTGTCAGCGGACGCACTATTAACCCCCAACATTGGTGTCAGCGGACGCACTATTAACACTCAGCATTGGTGTCAGCGGATGCTCTATTAACCCCCAGCATTGGTGTCAGCGGACGCACTATTAACCCCCAACATTGGTGTCAGCGGACGCACTATTAACCCCCAACATTGGTGTCAGCGGACGCACTATTAACCCCCAGCATTGGTGTCAGCGGACGCACTATTAACTCCCAGCATTGGTGTCAGCGGACGCACTATTAACCCCCAGCATTGGTGTCAGCGGACGCTCTATTAACCCCCAACATTGGTGTCAGCGGACGCACTATTAACACCCAGCATTGGTGTCAGCGGACGCACTATTAACTCCCAACATTGGTGTCAGCGGACGCACTATTAACTCCCAACATTGGTGTCAGCGGACGCACTATTAACTCCCAACATTGGTGTCAGCGGACGCACTATTAACTCCCAACATTGGTGTCAGCGGACGCACTATTAACACCCAGCATTGGTGTCAGCGGACGCACTATTAACCCCCAACATTGGTGTCAGCTGACGCTCTATTAACCCCCAACATTGGTGTCAGCAGACGCACTATTAACCCCCAGCATTGGTGTCAGCGGACGCACTATTAACTCCCAGCATTGGTGTCAGCGGACGCACTATTAACCCCCAGCATTGGTGTCAGCTGACGCTCTATTAACCCCCAACATTGGTGTCAGCGGACGCACTATTAACCCCCAGCATTGGTGTCAGCGGACGTACTATTAACTCCCAGCATTGGTGTCAGCGGACGCACTATTAACCCCCAGCATTGGTGTCAGCTGACGCTCTATTAACCCCCAACATTGGTTTCAGCGGACGCACTATTAACCCCCAGCATTGGTGTCAGCGGACGCACTATTAACTCCCAGCATTGGTGTCAGCGGACGCACTATTAACCCCCAGCATTGGTGTCAGCGGACGCACTATTAACCCCCAGCATTGCTGTCAGCGGATGCTCTATTAACCCCCAGCATTCATGTCAGTGGACGCACTATTAACACTCAGAATTGGTGTCAGCGGACGCACTATTAACCCCGGCATTGGTGTCAGCGGACGCACTATTAACTCCCAGCATTGGTGTCAGCGGACGCACTATTAACTCCCAGCATTGGTGTCAGCGGACGCACTATTAACCCCCAGCATTGGTGTCAGCGGACGCACTATTAACTCCCAGCATTGGTGTCAGCGGACGCACTATTAACCCCCAGCATTGGTGTCAGCGGACGCACTATTAACTCCCAGCATTGGTGTCAGCGGACGCACTATTAACCCCCAGCATTGGTGTCAGCGGACGCACTATTAACCCCCAGCATTGGTGTCAGCGGACGCACTATTAACTCCCAGCATTGGTGTCAGCGGACGCACTATTAACTCCCAGCATTGGTGTCAGCGGACGCACTATTAACTCCCAGCATTGGTGTCAGCGGACGCACTATTAACTCCCAGCATTGGTGTCAGCGGACGCACTATTAACCCCCAGCATTGGTGTCAGCGGACGCACTATTAACCCCCAGCATTGGTGTCAGCGGACGCACTATTAACCCCCAGCATTGGTGTCAGCGGACGCACTATTAACCCCCAGCATTGGTGTCAGCGGACGCACTATTAACCCCCAACATTGGTGTCAGCGGACGCACTATTAACTCCCAGCATTGGTGTCAGCGGACGCACTATTAACACTCAGCATTGGTGTCAGCGGACGCTCTATTAACCCCCAACATTGGTGTCAGCGGACGCACTATTAACCCCCAGCATTGGTGTCAGCGGACGCACTATTAACCCCCAGCATTGGTGTCAGCGGACGCACTATTAACCCCCAACATTGGTGTCAGCGGACGCACTATTAACACTCAGCATTGGTGTCAGCGGACGCACTATTAACCCCCAACATTGGTGTCAGCTGACGCTCTATTAACCCCCAACATTGGTGTCAGCGGACGCACTATTAACCCCCAGCATTGGTGTCAGCGGACGCTCTATTAACCCCCAGCATTGGTGTCAGCGGACGCACTATTAACCCCCAGCATTGGTGTCAGCGGACGCACTATTAACCCCCAGCATTGGTGTCAGCGGACGCACTATTAACTCCCAGCATTGGTGTCAGCGGACGCACTATTAACCCCCAGCATTGGTGTCAGCGGACGCACTATTAACTCCCAGCATTGGTGTCAGCGGACGCACTATTAACCCCCAGCATTGGTGTCAGCGGACGCACTATTAACTCCCAGCATTGGTGTCAGCGGACGCACTATTAACTCCCAGCATTGGTGTCAGCGGACGCACTATTAACCCCCAGCATTGGTGTCAGCGGACGCACTATTAACCCCCAGCATTGGTGTCAGCGGACGCACTATTAACTCCCAGCATTGGTGTCAGCGGACGCACTATTAACCCCCAGCATTGGTGTCAGCGGACGCACTATTAACTCCCAGCATTGGTGTCAGCGGACGCACTATTAACCCCCAGCATTGGTGTCAGCGGACGCACTATTAACTCCCAGCATTGGTGTCAGCGGACGCACTATTAACCCCCAGCATTGGTGTCAGCGGACGCACTATTAACCCCCAGCATTGGTGTCAGCGGACGCACTATTAACCCCCAGCATTGGTGTCAGCGGACGCACTATTAACCCCCAGCATTGGTGTCAGCGGACGCACTATTAACCCCCAGCATTGGTGTCAGCGGACGCACTATTAACCCCCAGCATTGGTGTCAGCGGACGCACTATTAACCCCCAGCATTGGTGTCAGCGGACGCACTATTAACCCCCAGCATTGGTGTCAGCGGACGCACTATTAACCCCCAACATTGGTGTCAGCGGACGCACTATTAACTCCCAGCATTGGTGTCAGCGGACGCACTATTAACCCACAGCATTGGTGTCAGCGGACGCACTATTAACCCCCAGCATTGGTGTCAGCGGACGCACTATTAACTCCCAGCATTGGTGTCAGCGGACGCACTATTAACCCCCAGCATTGGTGTCAGCGGACGCACTATTAACTCCCAGCATTGGTGTCAGCGGACGCACTATTAACTCCCAGCATTCGTGTCAGCGGACGCACTATTAACTCCCAGCATTGGTGTCAGCGGACGCACTATTAACCCCCAACATTGGTGTCAGCGGACGCACTATTAACCCCGGCATTGGTGTCAGCGGACGCACTATTAACTCCCAGCATTGGTGTCAGCGGACGCACTATTAACTCCCAGCATTGGTGTCAGCGGACGCAAGATTAACCCCCAGCATTGGTGTCAGCGGACGCTCTATTAACCCCCAACATTGGTGTCAGCGGACGCACTATTAACTCCCAGCATTGGTGTCAGCGGACGCACTATTAACCCCCAGCATTGGTGTCAGCGGACGCACTATTAACTCCCAGCATTGGTGTCAGCGGACGCACTATTAACCCCCAGCATTGGTGTCAGCGGACGCACTATTAACTCCCAGCATTGGTGTCAGCGGACGCACTATTAACTCCCAGCATTGGTGTCAGCGGACGCACTATTAACCCCCAACATTGGTGTCAGCGGACGCACTATTAACCCCGGCATTGGTGTCAGCGGACGCACTATTAACTCCCAGCATTGGTGTCAGCGGACGCACTATTAACTCCCAGCATTGGTGTCAGCGGACGCACTATTAACCCCCAGCATTGGTGTCAGCGGACGCTCTATTAACCCCCAACATTGGTGTCAGCGGACGCACTATTAACTCCCAGCATTGGTGTCAGCGGACGCACTATTAACCCCCAGCATTGGTGTCAGCGGACGCACTATTAACTCCCAGCATTGGTGTCAGCGGACGCACTATTAACCCCCAGCATTGGTGTCAGCGGACGCACTATTAACTCCCAGCATTGGTGTCAGCGGACGCACTATTAACCCCCAGCATTGGTGTCAGCGGACGCTCTATTAACACTCAGCATTGGTGTCAGCGGACGCACTATTAACACTCAGCATTGGTGTCAGCGGACGCACTATTAACTCCCAGCATTGGTGTCAGCGGACGCACTATTAACATCCAGCATTGGTGTCAGCGGACGCACTATTAACCCCCAGCATTGGTGTCAGCGGACGCACTATTAACCCCCAGCATTGGTGTCAGCGGACGCACTATTAACTCCCAACATTGGTGTCAGCGGACGCACTATTAACTCCCAGCATTGGTGTCAGCGGACGCACTATTAACCCCCAGCATTGGTGTCAGCGGACGCACTATTAACCCCCAACATTGGTGTCAGCGGACGCACTATTAACCCCCAGCATTGGTGTCAGCGGACGCACTATTAACACTCAGCATTGGTGTCAGCGGACGCTCTATTAACCCCCAACATTGGTGTCAGCGGACGCACTATTAACACTCAGCATTGGTGTCAGCGGACGCACTATTAACTCCCAGCATTGGTGTCAGCGGACGCTCTATTAACCCCCAACATTGGTGTCAGCGGACGCACTATTAACTCCCAGCATTGGTGTCAGCGGACGCACTATTAACCCCCAGCATTGGTGTCAGCGGACGCACTATTAACTCCCAGCATTGGTGTCAGCGGACGCACTATTAACCCCCAGCATTGGTGTCAGCGGACGCACTATTAACTCCCAGCATTGGTGTCAGCGGACGCACTATTAACTCCCAGCATTGGTGTCAGCGGACGCACTATTAACCCCCAGCATTGGTGTCAGCGGACGCTCTATTAACACTCAGCATTGGTGTCAGCGGACGCACTATTAACACTCAGCATTGGTGTCAGCGGACGCACTATTAACTCCCAGCATTGGTGTCAGCGGACGCACTATTAACCCCCAGCATTGGTGTCAGCGGACGCACTATTAACCCCCAGCATTGGTGTCAGCGGACGCACTATTAACCCCCAGCATTGGTGTCAGCGGACGCACTATTAACCCCCAGCATTGGTGTCAGCGGACGCACTATTAACCCCCAACATTGGTGTCAGTGGACGCACTATTAACTCCCAGCATTGGTGTCAGCGGACGCACTATTAACCCCCAGCATTGGTGTCAGCGGACGCACTATTAACCCCCCAGCATTGGTGTCAGCGGACGCACTATTAACTCCCAGCATTGGTGTCAGCGGACGCACTATTAACCCCCAGCATTGGTGTCAGCGGACGCACTATTAACTCCCAGCATTGGTGTCAGCGGACGCACTATTAACTCCCAGCATTCGTGTCAGCGGACGCACTATTAACTCCCAGCATTGGTGTCAGCGGACGCACTATTAACCCCCAACATTGGTGTCAGCGGACGCACTATTAACCCCGGCATTGGTGTCAGCGGACGCACTATTAACTCCCAGCATTGGTGTCAGCGGACGCACTATTAACTCCCAGCATTGGTGTCAGCGGACGCACTATTAACCCCCAGCATTGGTGTCAGCGGACGCTCTATTAACCCCCAACATTGGTGTCAGCGGACGCACTATTAACTCCCAGCATTGGTGTCAGCGGACGCACTATTAACCCCCAGCATTGGTGTCAGCGGACGCACTATTAACTCCCAGCATTGGTGTCAGCGGACGCACTATTAACCCCCAGCATTGGTGTCAGCGGACGCACTATTAACTCCCAGCATTGGTGTCAGCGGACGCACTATTAACTCCCAGCATTGGTGTCAGCGGACGCACTATTAACCCCCAGCTTTGGTGTCAGCGGACGCTCTATTAACACTCAGCATTGGTGTCAGCGGACGCACTATTAACACTCAGCATTGGTGTCAGCGGACGCACTATTAACTCCCAGCATTGGTGTCAGCGGACGCACTATTAACATCCAGCATTGGTGTCAGCGGACGCACTATTAACCCCCAGCATTGGTGTCAGCGGACGCACTATTAACCCCCAGCATTGGTGTCAGCGGACGCACTATTAACTCCCAGCATTGGTGTCAGCGGACGCACTATTAACTCCCAACATTGGTGTCAGCGGACGCACTATTAACTCCCAGCATTGGTGTCAGCGGACGCACTATTAACCCCCAGCATTGGTGTCAGCGGACGCACTATTAACCCCCAACATTGGTGTCAGCGGACGCACTATTAACCCCCAGCATTGGTGTCAGCGGACGCACTATTAACACTCAGCATTGGTGTCAGCGGACGCTCTATTAACCCCCAACATTGGTGTCAGCGGACGCACTATTAACACTCAGCATTGGTGTCAGCGGACGCACTATTAACCCCCAACATTGGTGTCAGCGGACGCACTATTAACCCCCAGCATTGGTGTCAGCGGACGATCTATTAACCCCCAGCATTGGTGTCAGCGGACGCTCTATTAACCCCCAACATTGGTGTCAGCGGACGCACTATTAACACTCAGCATTGGTGTCAGCGGACGCACTATTAACCCCCAACATTGGTGTCAGCGGACGCACTATTAACACTCAGCATTGGTGTCAGCGGATGCTCTATTAACCCCCAGCATTGGTGTCAGCGGACGCACTATTAACCCCCAGCATTGGTGTCAGCGGACGCACTATTAACCCCCAACATTGGTGTCAGCTGACGCTCTATTAACCCCCAACATTGGTGTCAGCGGACGCACTATTAACCCCAAGCATTGGTGTCAGCGGACGCACTATTAACTCCCAGCATTGGTGTCAGCGGACGCACTATTAACCCCCAGCATTGGTGTCAGCGGACGCTCTATTAACCCCCAACATTGGTGTCAGCGGACGCACTATTAACACCCAGCATTGGTGTCAGCGGACGCACTATTAACCCCCAACATTGGTGTCAGCTGACGCTCTATTAACCCCCAACATTGGTGTCAGCAGACGCACTATTAACCCCCAGCATTGGTGTCAGCGGACGCACTATTAACTCCCAGCATTGGTGTCAGCGGACGCACTATTAACCCCCAGCATTGGTGTCAGCTGACGCTCTATTAACACCCAACATTGGTGTCAGCGGACGCACTATTAACCCCCAGCATTGGTGTCAGCGGACGTACTATTAACTCCCAGCATTGGTGTCAGCGGACGCACTATTAACCCCCAGCATTGGTGTCAGCTGACGCTCTATTAACCCCCAGCATTGGTGTCAGCGGACGCTCTATTAACCCCCAACATTGGTGTCAGCGGACGCACTATTAACCCCCAGCATTGGTGTCAGCGGACGCTCTATTAACCCCCAGCATTGGTGTCAGCGGACGCTCTATTAACCCCCAACATTGGTGTCAGCGGACGCACTATTAACCCCCAGCATTGGTGTCAGCGGACGCACTATTAACCCCCAACATTGGTGTCAGCGGACGCACTATTAACCCCCAACATTGGTGTCAGCGGACGCACTATTAACACTCAGCATTGGTGTCAGCGGACGCACTATTAACACTCAGCATTGGTGTCAGCGGACGCACTATTAACCCCCAACATTGGTGTCAGCTGACGCTCTATTAACCCCCAACATTGGTGTCAGCGGACGCACTATTAACCCCCAGCATTGGTGTCAGCGGACGCTCTATTAACCCCCAGCATTGGTGTCAGCGGACGCACTATTAACCCCCAGCATTGGTGTCAGCGGACGCACTATTAACCCCCAGCATTGGTGTCAGCGAACGCACTATTAACTCCCAGCATTGGTGTCAGCGGACGCACTATTAACCCCCAGCATTGGTGTCAGCGGACGCACTATTAACTCCCAGCATTGGTGTCAGCGGACGCACTATTAACCCCCAGCATTGGTGTCAGCGGACGCACTATTAACTCCCAGCATTGGTGTCAGCGGACGCACTATTAACCCCCAGCATTGGTGTCAGCGGACGCACTATTAACTCCCAGCATTGGTGTCAGCGGACGCACTATTAACTCCCAGCATTGGTGTCAGCGGACGCACTATTAACTCCCAGCATTGGTGTCAGCGGACGCACTATTAACCCCCAGCATTGGTGTCAGCGGACGCACTATTAACCCCCAGCATTGGTGTCAGCGGACGCACTATTAACTCCCAGCATTGGTGTCAGCGGACGCACTATTAACCCCCAGCATTGGTGTCAGCGGACGCACTATTAACTCCCAGCATTGGTGTCAGCGGACGCACTATTAACCCCCAGCATTGGTGTCAGCGGACACACTATTAACTCCCAGCATTGGTGTCAGCGGACGCACTATTAACTCCCAGCATTGGTGTCAGCGGACGCACTATTAACCCCCAGCATTGGTGTCAGCGGACGCACTATTAACCCCCAGCATTGGTGTCAGCGGACGCACTATTAACCCCCAGCATTGGTGTCAGCGGACGCACTATTAACCCCCAGCATTGGTGTCAGCGGACGCACTATTAACCCCCAACATTGGTGTCAGCGGACGCACTATTAACCCCCAGCATTGGTGTCAGCGGACGCACTATTAACTCCCAGCATTGGTGTCAGCGGACGCACTATTAACCCCCAGCATTGGTGTCAGCGGACGCACTATTAACCCCCAACATTGGTGTCAGCGGACGCACTATTAACTCCCAGCATTGGTGTCAGCGGACGCACTATTAACCCCCAGCATTGGTGTCAGCGGACGCACTATTAACTCCCAGCATTGGTGTCAGCGGACGCTCTATTAACCCCCAGCATTGGTGTCAGCGGACGCTCTATTAACTCCCAGCATTGGTGTCAGCGGACGCTCTATTAACTCCCAGCATTGGTGTCAGCGGACGCACTATTAACCCCCAGCATTGGTGTCAGCGGACGCACTATTAACCCCCAGCATTGGTGTCAGCGGACGCACTATTAACCCCCAGCATTGGTGTCAGCGGACGCTCTATTAACCCCCAGCATTGGTGTCAGCGGACGCACTATTAACCCCCAGCATTGGTGTCAGCGGACGCACTATTAACCCCCAGCATTGGTGTCAGCGGACGCACTATTAACCCCCAACATTGGTGTCAGCGGACGCACTATTAACCCCCAGCATTGGTGTCAGCGGACGCACTATTAACTCCCAGCATTGGTGTCAGCGGACGCACTATTAACCCCCAGCATTGGTGTCAGCGGACGCACTATTAACCCCCAACATTGGTGTCAGCGGACGCACTATTAACTCCCAGCATTGGTGTCAGCGGACGCACTATTAACCCCCAGCATTGGTGTCAGCGGACGCACTATTAACTCCCAGCATTGGTGTCAGCGGACGCACTATTAACCCCCAGCATTGGTGTCAGCGGACGCACTATTAACTCCCAGCATTGGTGTCAGCGGACGCTCTATTAACTCCCAGCATTGGTGTCAGCGGACGCTCTATTAACTCCCAGCATTGGTGTCAGCGGACGCACTATTAACCCCCAGCATTGGTGTCAGCGGACGCACTATTAACCCCCAGCATTGGTGTCAGCGGACGCACTATTAACCCCCAGCATTGGTGTCAGCGGACGCACTATTAACTCCCAGCATTGGTGTCAGCGGACGCTCTATTAACCCCCAGCATTGGTGTCAGCGGACGCACTATTAACACTCAGCATTGGTGTCAGCGGACGCACTATTAACCCCCAGCATTGGTGTCAGCGGACACACTATTAACTCCCAGCATTGGTGTCAGCGGACGCACTATTAACTCCCAGCATTGGTGTCAGCGGACGCACTATTAACCCCCAGCATTGGTGTCAGCGGACGCACTATTAACTCCCAACATTGGTGTCAGCGGACGCTCTATTAACTCCCAGCATTGGTGTCAGCGGACGCTCTATTAACTCCCAGCATTGGTGTCAGCGGACGTACTATTAACCCCCAACATTGGTGTCAGCGGACGCACTATTAACTCCCAGCATTGGTGTCAGCGGACGCACTATTAACCCCCAGCATTGGTGTCAGCGGACGCACTATTAACTATTATATCTGGGTATATAGAGATATATATAGGACAGTGGTATATAGTATATACAGAGAGAACACAGGTCACATCTCTATATCTGAGTATATATAGTATATATCTATATACTCCCCTTATATACTATCTGTATACTCCTCTGCATACCTATATACTATCTGTATACTACTCTGCACACCTATATACTATCTGTATACTACTCTGCACACCTATATACTATCTGTATACTACTCTGCACACCTATATACTATCTGTATACTACTCTGCACACCTATATACTATCTATATACTCCCCTACACCTTCTATATACTTCTAAATACTATCTATATACATATACTGTATGATATTACCAGGGCGGGAGCTGAGCTGTGAGGTAAATGGAAGGTGATTGGTTGTGACGAGGAAGGGGGAGGGGCGATGAACGCTGTGAGGTAAATGGAAGGTGATTGGTTGTGATGAGGGAGGGGGAGGGGCGATAACAAGTGTGATGAGGTGATTGGAAAGAAAGGCTCATTATTCTCCAGTTCTTACCTCACGTGCTGTCTGCGATCTTCCCGCTCTCAGTACATGACTCGGACAGCCATTGGCTGCCTCACATGTCAGTGTAATAGGGGGAGGAGTCTACTCAACACACTGCGGCATGATTCTAATGGTATGACGTCATAGCCCCTCCCATTTCATACACACCGGAAAAGGAGAAGATATGTGAAGAGGTGAGAAAACATTTCATCCAATCACCGTCCGTGTCCCCAATACTCACATTTCACTCACTTCCTGTCCTCTACATCACCACCAATCATCATCCGTGTCCCCAATACTCACATTTATGTCACTTCCTGTCCTATACATCATCACCAATCATCATCCGTGTCCCCAATACTCACATTTATGTCACTTCCTGTCCTCTACATCATCACCACCAATCATCATCCGTGTCCCCAATACTCACATTTATGTCACTTCCTGTCCTCTACATCATCATCACCAATCATCATCCGTGTCCCCAATACTCACATTTATGTCACTTCCTGTCCTCTACATCATCACCACCAATCATCATCCGTGTCCCCAATACTCACATTTATGTCACTTCCTGTCCTCTACATCACCTCCAATCATCATCCGTGTCCCCAATACTCACATCTATGTCACTTCCTGTCCTCTACATCATCATCACCAATCATCATCCGTGTCCCCAATACTCACATTTATGTCACTTCCTGTCCTCTACATCATCACCAATCATCATCAGTGTCCCCAATACTCACATTTATGTCACTTCCTGTCCTCTACATCATCACTAATCATCATCCGTGTCCCCAATACTCACATTTATGTCACTTCCTGTCCTCTACATCATCACCAATCATCATCAGTGTCCCCAATACTCACATCTATGTCACTTCCTGTCCTCTACATCATCATCACCAATCATCATCCGTGTCCCCAATACTCACATTTATGTCACTTCCTGTCCTCTACATCATCACCAATCACCATCCGTGTCCCCAATACTCACATTTATGTCACTTCCTGTCCTCTACATCATCACCAATCATCATCCGTGTCCCCAATACTCACATTTATGTCACTTCCTGTCCTCTACATCATCACCAATCATCATCCGTGTCCCCAATACTCACATTTATGTCACTTCCTGTCCTCTACATCACCACCAATCATCATCCGTGTCCCCAATACTCACATTTATGTCACTTCCTGTCCTCTACATCATCACCAATCATCATCCGTGTCCCCAATACTCACATTTATGTCACTTCCTGTCCTCTACATCACCACCAATCATCATCCGTGTCCCCAATACTCACATTTATGTCACTTCCTGTCCTCTACATCATCACCAATCATCATCCGTGTCCCCAATACTCACATTTATGTCATTTCCTGTCCTCTACATCACCACCAATCATCATCCGTGTCCCCAATACTCACATTTATGTCACTTCCTGTCCTCTACATCATCACCAATCATCATCCGTGTCCCCAATACTCACATTTATGTCACTTCCTGTCCTCTACATCATCATCACCAATCATCATCCATGTCCCCAATACTCACATTTATGTCACTTCCTGTCCTCTACATCATCACCAATCATCATCCGTGTCCCCAATACTCACATTTATGTCACTTCCTGTCCTCTACATCATCACCACCAATCATCATCCGTGTCCCCAATACTCACATTTATGTCACTTCCTGTCCTCTACATCACCTCCAATCATCATCCGTGTCCCCAATACTCACATCTATGTCACTTCCTGTCCTCTACATCATCATCACCAATCATCATCCGTGTCCCCAATACTCACATTTATGTCACTTCCTGTCCTCTACATCATCACCAATCATCATCAGTGTCCCCAATACTCACATTTATGTCACTTCCTGTCCTCTACATCATCATCACCAATCACCATCCGTGTCCCCAATACTCACATTTATGTCACTTCCTGTCCTCTACATCATCACCAATCATCATCCGTGTCCCCAATACTCACATTTATGTCACTTCCTGTCCTCTACATCATCACCAATCATCATCCGTGTCCCCAATACTCACATTTATGTCACTTCCTGTCCTCTACATCACCACCAATCATCATCCGTGTCCCCAATACTCACATTTATGTCACTTCCTGTCCTCTACATCATCACCAATCATCATCCGTGTCCCCAATACTCACATTTATGTCACTTCCTGTCCTCTACATCATCACCAATCATCATCCGTGTCCCCAATACTCACATTTATGTCACTTCCTGTCCTCTACATCATCATCACCAATCACCATCCGTGTCCCCAATACTCACATTTATGTCACTTCCTGTCCTCTACATCATCACCAATCATCATCCGTGTCCCCAATACTCACATTTATGTCACTTCCTGTCCTCTACATCATCACCAATCATCATCCGTGTCCCCAATACTCACATTTATGTCACTTCCTGTCCTCTACATCACCACCAATCATCATCCGTGTCCCCAATACTCACATTTATGTCACTTCCTGTCCTCTACATCACCACCAATCATCATCCGTGTCCCCAATACTCACATTTATGTCACTTCCTGTCCTCTACATCATCACCAATCATCATCCGTGTCCCCAATACTCACATTTATGTCATTTCCTGTCCTCTACATCACCACCAATCATCATCCGTGTCCCCAATACTCACATTTGTGTCACTTCCTGTCCTCTACATCACCACCAATCATCATCCGTGTCCGCAATACTCACATTTATGTCACTTCCTGTCCTCTACATCACCTCCAATCATCATCCGTGTCCCCAATACTCACATTTATGTCACTTCCTGTCCTCTACATCATCACCAATCATCATCCGTGTCCCCAATACTCACATTTATGTCACTTACTGTCCTTTACATCACCACCACCAATCATCATCCGTGTCCCCAATACTCACATTTATGTCACTTCCTGTCCTCTACATCACCTCCAATCATCATCTGTGTCCCCAATACTCACATTTATGTCACTTCCTGTCCTCTAAATCATCACCAATCACCATCCGTGTCCCCAATACTCACATTTATGTCACTTCCTGTCCTCTACATCACCACCAATCATCATCCGTGTCCCCAATACTCACATTTATGTCACTTCCTGTCCTCTACATCATCACCAATCATCATCCGTGTCCCCTATACTCACATTTATGTCACTTCCTGTCCTCTACATCACCTCCAATCATCATCCGTGTCCCCAATACTCACATTTATGTCACTTCCTGTCCTCTACATCATCACCAATCATCATCCGTGTCCCCAATACTCACATTTATGTCACTTCCTGTCCTCTACATCATCATCACCAATCATCCGTGTCCCCAATACACACATTTATGTCACTTCCTGTCCTCTACATCATCACCAATCATCATCCGTGTCCCCAATACTCACATTTATGTCACTTCCTGTCCTCTACATCATCACCAATCATCATCCGTGTCCCCAATACTCACATTTATGTCACTTCCTGTCCTCTACATCATCACCAATCATCATCCGTGTCCCCAATACTCACATTTATGTCACTTCCTGTCCTCTACATCATCATCACCAATCATCCGTGTCCCCAATACTCACATTTATGTCACTTCCTGTCCTCTACATCACCACCAATCATCATCCGTGTCCCCAATACTCACATTTATGTCACTTCCTGTCCTCTACATCACCACCAATCATCATCCGTGTCCCCAATACTCACATTTATGTCACTTCCTGTCCTCTACATCATCATCATCCGTGTCCCCAATACTCACATTTATGTCACTTCCTGTCCTCTACATCACCACCAATCATCATCCGTGTCCCCAATACTCACATTTATGTCACTTCCTGTCCTCTACATCATCACCAATCATCATCCGTGTCCCCAATACTCACATTTATGTCACTTCCTGTCCTCTACATCATCATCACCAATCACCATCCGTGTCCCCAATACTCACATTTATGTCACTTCCTGTCCTCTACATCACCAATCATCATCCGTGTCCCCAATACTCACATTTATGTCACTTCCTGTCCTCTTCATCATCACCACCAATCATCATCCGTGTCCCCAATACTCACATTTATGTCACTTCCTGTCCTCTACATCACCACCAATCATCATCCGTGTCCCCAATACTCACATTTATGTCACTTCCTGTCCTCTACATCTTCACCACCAATCATCATCCGTGTCCCCAATACCCACATTTATGTCACATCCTGTCCTTTACATCACCATCAATCACCATCCGTGTCCCCAATACTCACATTTATGTCACTTCCTGTCCTCTACATCATCACCACCAATCATCATCCGTGTCCCCAATACTCACATTTATGTCACTTCCTGTCCTCTACATCTTCACCACCAATCATCATCCGTGTCCCCAATACCCACATTTATGTCACTTCCTGTCCTTTACATCACCATCAATCACCATCCGTGTCCCCAATACTCACATTTATGTCACTTCCTGTCCTCTACATCACCAATCATCATCCGTGTCCCCAATACTCACATTTATGTCACTTCCTGTCCTCTACATCTTCACCACCAATCATCATCCGTGTCCCCAATACCCACATTTATGTCACTTCCTGTCCTCTACATCACCAATCATCATCCGTGTCCCCAATACTCACATTTATGTCACTTCCTGTCCTCTACATCTTCACCACCAATCATCATCCGTGTCCCCAATACCCACATTTATGTCACTTCCTGTCCTTTACATCACCATCAATCACCATCCGTGTCCCCAATACTCACATTTATGTCACTTCCTGTCCTCTACATCATCACCACCAATCATCATCCGTGTCCCCAATACTCACATTTATGTCACTTCCTGTCCTTTACATCATCACCAATCATCATCATCCGTGTCCCCAATACTCACATTTATGTCACTTCCTGTCCTCTACATCATTACCAATCATCATCCGTGTCCCCAATACTCACATTTATGTCACTTCCTGTCCTCTACATCATCACCACCAATCACCATCCGTGTCCCCAATACTCACATTTATGTCACTTCCTGTCCTCTTCATCATCACCACCAATCATCATCCGTGTCCCCAATACTCACATTTATGTCACTTCCTGTCCTCTTCATCATCACCACCAATCATCATCCGTGTCCCCAATACTCACATTTATGTCACTTCCTGTCCTCTACATCATCACCAATCATCATCCGTGTCCCCAATACTCACATTTATGTCACTTCCTGTCCTCTACATCATCACCAATCATCATCCGTGTCCCCAATACTCACATTTATGTCACTTCCTGTCCTCTACATCATCACCAATCACCATCCGTGTCCCCAATACTCACATTTATGTCACTTCCTGTCCTCTTCATCATCACCACCAATCATCATCCGTGTCCCCAATACTCACATTTATGTCACTTCCTGTCCTCTACATCTTCACCAATCATCATCCGTGTCCCCAATACTCACATTTATGTCACTTCCTGTCCTCTACATCAGCACCAATCATCATCCGTGTCCCCAATACTCACATTTATGTCACTTCCTGTCCTCTACATCATCACCAATCATCATCCGTGTCCCCAATACTCACATTTATGTCACTTCCTGTCCTCTACATCATCACCACCAATCATCATCCGTGTCCCCAATACTCACATTTATGTCACTTCCTGTCCTCTACATCACATCCACCAATCATCATCCGTGTCCCCAATACTCACATTTATGTCACTTCCTGTCCTCTACATCATCATCACCAATCATCCGTGTCCCCAATACACACATTTATGTCACTTCCTGTCCTCTTCATCATCACCACCAATCATCATCCGTGTCCCCAATACTCACATTTATGTCACTTCCTGTCCTCTTCATCATCACCACCAATCATCATCCGTGTCCCCAATACTCACATTTATGTCACTTCCTGTCCTCTACATCATCATCACCAATCATCATCCGTGTCCCCAATACTCACATTTATGTCACTTCCTGTCCTCTACATCATCACCACCAATCATCATCCGTGTCCCCAATACTCACATTTATGTCACTTCCTGTCCTCTACATCATCACCAATCACCATCCGTGTCCCCAATACTCACATTTATGTCACTTCCTGTCCTCTTCATCATCACCACCAATCATCATCCGTGTCCCCAATACTCACATTTATGTCACTTCCTGTCCTCTTCATCATCACCACCAATCATCATCCGTGTCCCCAATACTCACATTTATGTCACTTCCTGTCCTCTACATCTTCACCAATCATCATCCGTGTCCCCAATACTCACATTTATGTCACTTCCTGTCCTCTACATCAGCACCAATCATCATCCGTGTCCCCAATACTCACATTTATGTCACTTCCTGTCCTCTACATCACCACCAATCATCATCCGTGTCCCCAATACTCACATTTATGTCACTTCCTGTCCTCTACATCACCACCAATCATCATCCGTGTCCCCAATACTCACATTTATGTCACTTCCTGTCCTCTACATCATCACCAATCATCATCATCCGTGTCCCCAATACTCACATTTATGTCACTTCCTGTCCTCTACATCATCACCAATCATCATCATCCGTGTCCCCAATACTCACATTTATGTCACTTCCTGTCCTCTACATCATCATCACCAATCATCATCCGTGTCCCCAATACTCACATCTATGTCACTTCCTGTCCTCTACATCATCACCACCAATCATCATCCGTGTCGCCAATACTCACATTTATGTCACTTCCTGTCCTCTACATCATCACCAATCATCATCAGTGTCCCCAATACTCACATTTATGTCACTTCCTGTCCTCTACATCATCATCACCAATCACCATCCGTGTCCCCAATACTCACATTTATGTCACTTCCTGTCCTCTACATCACCACCAATCATCATCCGTGTCCCCAATACTCACATTTATGTCACTTCCTGTCCTCTACATCACCAATCATCATCCGTGTCCCCAATACTCACATTTATGTCACTTCCTGTCCTCTAAATCATCACCAATCATCATCCGTGTCCCCAATACTCACATTTATGTCACTTCCTGTCCTCTACATCATCATCACCAATCATCCGTGTCCCCAATACACACATTTATGTCACTTCCTGTCCTCTACATCATCACCAATCATCATCCGTGTCCCCAATACTCACATTTATGTCACTTCCTGTCCTCTACATCACCACCAATCATCATCCGTGTCCCCAATACTCACATTTATGTCACTTCCTGTCCTCTACATCATCACCAATAATCATCCGTGTCCCCAATACTCACATTTATGTCACTTCCTGTCCTCTACATCATCACCAATCATCATACGTGTCCCCAATACTCACATTTATGTCACTTCATGTCCTCTACATCATCACCAATCATCATCCGTGTCCCCAATACTCACATTTATGTCACTTCCTGTCCTCTACATCATCATCACCAATCACCATCCGTGTCCCCAATACTCACATTTATGTCACTTCCTGTCCTCTACATCACCACCAATCATCATCCGTGTCCCCAATACTCACATTTATGTCACTTCCTGTCCTCTTCATCATCACCACCAATCATCATCCGTGTCCCCAATACTCACATTTATGTCACTTCCTGTCCTCTTCATCATCACCACCAATCATCATCCGTGTCCCCAATACTCACATTTATGTCACTTCCTGTCCTCTACATCTTCACCAATCATCATCATCCGTGTCCCCAATACTCACATTTATGTCACTTCATGTCCTCTACATCATCACCAATCATCATCCGTGTCCCCAATACCCACATTTATGTCACTTCCTGTCCTTTACATCACCACCAATCACCATCCGTGTCCCCAATACTCACATTTATGTCACTTCCTGTCCTCTACATCATCACCAATCATCATCCGTGTCCCCAATACTCACATTTATGTCACTTCCTGTCCTCTACATCTCCACCAATCACCATCCGTGTCCCCAATACTCACATTTATGTCACTTCCTGTCCTCTACATCATCACCACCAATCACCATCCGTGTCCCCAATACTCATATTTATGTCACTTCCTGTCCTCTACATCATCACCAATCATCATCCTTGTCCCCAATACTCACATTTATGTCACTTCCTGTCCTCTACATCATCACCAATCATCATCCGTGTCCCCAATACTCACATTTATGTCACTTCCTGTCCTCTACATCATCACCAATCATCATCCGTGTCCCCAATACTCACATTTATGTCACTTCCTGTCCTCTACATCATCACCACCAATCACCATCCGTGTCCCCAATACTCACATTTATGTCACTTCTTGTCCTCTACATCATCATCAATCATCATCCGTGTCCCCAATACTCACATTTATGTCACTTCCTGTCCTCTACATCATCACCAATCATCATCCGTGTCCCCAATACTCACATTTATGTCACTTCCTGTCCTCTACATCATCACCAATCATCATCCGTGTCCCCAATTCTCACATTTATGTCACTTCCTGTCCTCTTCATCATCACCACCAATCATCATCCGTGTCCCCAATACTCACATTTATGTCACTTCCTGTCCTCTACATCATCATCACCAATCATCATCCGTGTCCCCAATACTCACATTTATGTCACTTCCTGTCCTCTACATCACCACCAATCATCATCCGTGTCCCCAATACTCACATTTATGTCACTTCCTGTCCTCTACATCACCAATCATCATCCGTGTCCCCAATACTCACATTTATGTCACTTCCTGTCCTCTACATCATCACCAATCATCATCCGTGTCCCCAATACTCACATTTATGTCACTTCCTGTCCTTTACATCACCACCAATCATCATCCGTGTCCCCAATACTCACATTTATGTCACTTCCTGTCCTCTACATCATCACCACCAATCATCATCCGTGTCCCCAATACTCACATTTATGTCACTTCCTGTCCTCTACATCATCATCACCAATCATCCGTGTCCCCAATACTCACATTTATGTCACTTCCTGTCCTCTACATCACCACCAATCATCATCCGTGTCCCCAATACTCACATTTATGTCACTTCCTGTCCTCTACATCATCACCAATCATCCGTGTCCCCAATACTCACATTTATGTCACTTCCTGTCCTCTACATCATCACCTCCAATCATCATCCGTGTCCCCAATACTCACATCTATGTCACTTCCTGTCCTCTACATCATCATCACCAATCATCATCCGTGTCCCCAATACTCACATTTATGTCACTTCCTGTCCTCTACATCATCACCAATCATCATCCGTGTCCCCAATACTCACATTTATGTCACTTCCTGTCCTCTACATCATCACCAATCATCATCAGTGTCCCCAATACTCACATTTATGTCACTTCCTGTCCTCTACATCACCACCAATCATCATCCGTGTCCCCAATACTCACATTTATGTCACTTCCTGTCCTCTACATCACCACCAATCATCATCCGTGTCCCCAATACTCACATTTATGTCACTTCCTGTCCTCTACATCACCTCCAATCATCATCCGTGTCCCCAATACTCACATTTATGTCACTTCCTGTCCTCTACATCACCACCAATCATCATCCGTGTCCCCAATACTCACATTTATGTCACTTCCTGTCCTCTACATCATCACCAATCATCATCTGTGTCCCCAATACTCACATTTATGTCACTTCCTGTCCTCTACATCATCACCAATCATCATCCGTGTCCCCAATACTCACATTTATGTCACTTCCTGTCCTCTACATCATCACCAATCATCATCCGTGTCCCCTATACTCACATTTATGTCACTTCCTGTCCTCTACATCATCATCACCAATCATCCGTGTCCCCAATACACACATTTATGTCACTTCCTGTCCTCTACATCATCACCAATCATCATCCGTGTCCCCAATACTCACATTTATGTCACTTCCTGTCCTCTACATCATCACCAATCATCATCCGTGTCCCCAATACTCACATTTATGTCACTTCCTGTCCTCTACATCATCACCAATCATCATCCGTGTCCCCAATACTCACATTTATGTCACTTCCTGTCCTCTACATCATCATCACCAATCATCCGTGTCCCCAATACACACATTTATGTCACTTCCTGTCCTCTACATCATCACCAATCATCATCCGTGTCCCCAATACTCACATTTATGTCACTTCCTGTCCTCTACATCATCACCAATCATCATCCGTGTCCCCAATACTCACACTTATGTCACTTCCTGTCCTCTATATCATCATCACCAATCATCCGTGTCCCCAATACTCACATTTATGTCACTTCCTCTCCTCTACATCATCACCAATCATCATCCGTGTCCCCAATACACACATTTATGTCACTTCCTGTCCTCTACATCACCACCAATCATCATCCGTGTCCCCAATACTCACATTTATGTCACTTCCTGTCCTCTACATCATCACCAATAATCATCCGTGTCCCCAATACTCACATTTATGTCACTTCCTGTCCTCTACATCACCACCAATCATCATCCGTGTCCCCAATACTCACATTTATGTCACTTCCTGTCCTCTACATCACCACCAATCATCATCCGTGTCCCCAATACTCACATTTATGTCACTTCCTGTCCTCTACATCATCACCACCAATCATCATCCGTGTCCCCAATACTCACATTTATGTCACTTCCTGTCCTCTACATCATCACCGATCACCATCCGTGTCCCCAATACTCACATTTATGTCACTTCCTTTCCTCTACATCTCCACCAATCATCATCCGTGTCCCCAATACTCACATTTATGTCACTTCCTGTCCTCTACATCATCATCACCAATCATCCGTGTCCCCAATACTCACATTTATGTCACTTCCTGTCCTCTACATCATCACCACCAATCATCATCCGTGTCCCCAATACTCACATTTATGTCACTTCCTGTCCTCTACATCATCACCGATCACCATCCGTGTCCCCAATACTCACATTTATGTCACTTCCTTTCCTCTACATCTCCACCAATCATCATCCGTGTCCCCAATACTCACATTTATGTCACTTCCTGTCCTCTACATCATCATCACCAATCATCCGTGTCCCCAATACTCACATTTATGTCACTTCCTGTCCTCTACATCATCACCAATCATCATCCGTGTCCCCAATACTCTCATTTATGTCACTTCCTGTCCTCTACATCATCACCATTCATCATCCGTGTCCCCAATACTCACATTTATGTCACTTCCTGTCCTCTACATCTTCACCACCAATCATCATCCGTGTCCCCAATACTCACATTTATGTCACTTCCTGTCCTCTACATCATCACCAATCATCATCCGTGTCCCCAATACTCACATTTATGTCACTTCCTGTCCTCTACATCATCACCACCAATCATCATCCGTGTCCCCGATACTCACATTTATGTCACTTCCTGTCCTCTACATCACCACCAATCATCATCCGTGTCCCCAATACTCACATTTATGTCACTTCCTGTCCTCTACATCACCACCAATCATCATCCGTGTCCCCAATACCCACATTTATGTCACTTCCTGTCCTTTACATCACCACCAATCACCATCCGTGTCCCCAATACTCACATTTATGTCACTTCCTGTCCTCTACATCACCACCAATCATCATCCGTGTCCCCAATACTCACATTTATGTCACTTCCTGTCCTCTTCATCATCACCACCAATCATCATCCGTGTCCCCAATACTCACATTTATGTCACTTCCTGTCCTCTACATCATCACCAATCATCATCCGTGTCCCCAATACTCACATTTATGTCACTTCCTGTCCTCTACATCATCACCAATCATCATCCGTGTCCCCAATACTCACATTTATGTCACTTCCTGTCCTCTACATCACCTCCAATCATCATCCGTGTCCCCAATACTCACATTTATGTCACTTCCTGTCCTCTACATCATCACCAATCATCATCCGTGTCCCCAATACTCACATTTATGTCACTTCCTGTCCTCTACATCTTCACCACCAATCATCATCCGTGTCCCCAATACTCACATTTATGTCACTTCCTGTCCTCTACATCATCACCAATCATCATCATCCGTGTCCCCAATACTCACATTTATGTCACTTCCTGTCCTCTACATCATCACCAATCATCATCCGTGTCCCCAATACTCACATTTATGTCACTTCCTGTCCTCTACATCACCAATCATCATCCGTGTCCCCAATACCCACATTTATGTCACTTCCTGTCCTTTACATCACCAATCACCATCCGTGTCCCCAATACTCACATTTATGTCACTTCCTGTCCTCTACATCATCACCAATCATCATCCGTGTCCCCAATACTCACATTTATGTCACTTCCTGTCCTCTACATCACCTCCAATCATCATCCGTGTCCCCAATACTCACATTTATGTCACTTCCTGTCCTCTACATCATCACCAATCATCATCCGTGTCCCCAATACTCACATTTATGTCACTTCCTGTCCTCTACATCTTCACCACCAATCATCATCCGTGTCCCCAATACCCACATCTATGTCACTTCCTGTCCTTTACATCATCACCAATCATCATCATCCGTGTCCCCAATACTCACATTTATGTCACTTCCTGTCCTCTACATCTTCACCACCAATCATCATCCGTGTCCCCAATACCCACATCTATGTCACTTCCTGTCCTTTACATCATCACCAATCATCATCATCCGTGTCCCCAATACTCACATTTATGTCACTTCCTGTCCTCTACATCACCACCAATCACCATCCGTGTCCCCAATACTCACATTTATGTCACTTCCTGTCCTCTACATCACCACCAATCATCATCCGTGTCCCCAATACTCACATTTATGTCACTTCCTGTCCTCTACATCACCACCAATCACCATCCGTGTCCCCAATCCTCACATTTATGTCACTTCCTGTCCTCTACATCATCACCACCAATCATCATCCGTGTCCCCAATACTCACATTTATGTCACTTCCTGTCCTCTACATCTTCACCACCAATCACCATCCGTGTCCCCAATACTCACATTTATGTCACTTCCTGTCCTCTTCATCATCACCACCAATCATCATCCGTGTCCCCAATACTCACATTTATGTCACTTCCCGTCCTCTACATCATCATCACCAATCATCATCCGTGTCCCCAATACTCACATTTATGTCACTTCCTGTCCTTTACATCATCACCAATCATCATCCGTGTCACCAATACTCACATTTATGTCACTTCCTGTCCTCTACATCATCACCAATCATCATCCGTGTCCCCAATACTCACATTTATGTCACTTCCTGTCCTCTACATCATCACCAATCATCATCCGTGTCCCCAATACTCACATTTATGTCACTTCCTGTCCTCTACATCATCACCAATCATCATCCGTGTCCCCAATACTCACATTTATGTCACTTCCTGTCCTCTACATCATCACCAATCATCATCCGTGTCCCCAATACTCACATTTATGTCACTTCCTGTCCTCTACATCACCACCAATCATCCGTGTCCCCAATACTCACATTTATGTCACTTCCTGTCCTCTACATCATCACTAATCATCATCCGTGTCCCCAATACTCACATTTATGTCACTTCCTGTCCTCTACATCACCACCAATCACCATCCGTGTCCCCGATACTCACATTTATGTCACTTCCTGTCCTCTACATCACCTCCAATCATCATCCGTGTCCCCAATACTCACATTTGTGTCACTTCCTGTCCTCTACATCACCACCAATCATCATCCGTGTCCCCAATACTCACATTTATGTCACTTACTGTCCTTTACATCACCACCACCAATCATCATCCGTGTCCCCAATACTCACATTTATGTCACTTCCTGTCCTCTACATCACCTCCAATCATCATCCGTGTCCCCAATACTCACATTTATGTCACTTCCTGTCCTCTACATCATCACCACCAATCATCATCCGTGTCCCCAATACTCACATTTATGTCACTTCCTGTCCTCTACATCATCACCAATCATCATCCGTGTCCCCAATACTCACATTTATGTCACTTCCTGTCCTCTACATCATCACCAATCATCATCCGTGTCCCCAATACTCACATTTATGTCACTTCCTGTCCTCTACATCATCATCACCAATCATCCGTGTCCCCAATACACACATTTATGTCACTTCCTGTCCTCTACATCATCACCAATCATCATCCGTGTCCCCAATACTCACACTTATGTCACTTCCTGTCCTCTATATCATCATCACCAATCATCCGTGTCCCCAATACTCACATTTATGTCACTTCCTCTCCTCTACATCATCACCAATCATCATCCGTGTCCCCAATACTCACATTTATGTCACTTCCTGTCCTCTACATCACCACCAATCATCATCCGTGTCCCCAATACTCACATTTATGTCACTTCCTGTCCTCTACATCATCACCAATAATCATCCGTGTCCCCAATACTCACATTTATGTCACTTCCTGTCCTCTACATCACCACCAATCATCATCCGTGTCCCCAATACTCACATTTATGTCACTTCCTGTCCTCTACATCATTACCAATCATCATCCGTGTCCCCAATACTCACATTTATGTCACTTCCTGTCCTCTACATCATCACCAATCATCATCCGTGTCCCCAATACTCACATTTATGTCACTTCCTGTCCTCTACATCACCACCAATCATCATCCGTGTCCCCAATACTCACATTTATGTCACTTCCTGTCCTCTACATCATCATCACCAATCATCCGTGTCCCCAATACTCACATTTATGTCACTTCCTGTCCTCTACATCATCACCAATCATCATCCGTGTCCCCAATACTCACATTTATGTCACTTCCTGTCCTCTACATCATCACCAATCATCATCCGTGTCCCCAATACTCACATTTATGTCACTTCCTGTCCTTTACATCATCACCAATCATCATCCGTGTCCCCAATACTCACATTTATGTCACTTCCTGTCCTCTACATCATCACCAATCATCATCCGTGTCCCCAATACTCACATTTATGTCACTTCCTGTCCTCTACATCATCACCAATCATCATCCGTGTCCCCAATACTCACATTTATGTCACTTCCTGTCCTCTACATCATCACCAATCATCATCCGTGTCCCCAAAACTCACATTTATGTCACTTCCTGTCCTCTACATCATCATCACCAATCACCATCCGTGTCCCCAATACTCACATTTATGTCACTTTCTGTCCTCTACATCTTCACCACCAATCATCATCCGTGTCCCCAATACCCACATTTATGTCACTTCCTGTCCTTTACATCACCACCAATCACCATCCGTGTCCCCAATACTCACATTTATGTCACTTCCTGTCCTCTACATCATCACCAATCATCATCCGTGTCCCCAATACTCACATTTATGTCACTTCCTGTCCTCTACATCATCACCAATCATCATCCGTGTCCCCAATACTCACATTTATGTCACTTCCTGTCCTCTACATCTTCACCACCAATCATCATCCGTGTCCCCAATACCCACATTTATGTCACTTCCTGTCCTCTACATCATCACCAATCATCATCCGTGTCCCCAATACTCACATTTATGTCACTTCCTGTCCTCTACATCATCACCACCAATCACCATCCGTGTCCCCAATACTCACATTTATGTCACTTCCTGTCCTCTACATCATCATCAATCATCATCCGTGTCCCCAATACTCACATTTATGTCACTTCCTGTCCTCTACATCACCAATCATCATCCGTGTCCCCAATACTCACATTTATGTCACTTCCTGTACTCTTCATCATCACCACCAATCATCATCCGTGTCCCCAATACTCACATTTATGTCACTTCCTGTCCTCTACATCATCACCACCAATCATCATCCCTGTCCCCAATACTCACATTTATGTCACTTCCTGTCCTCTACATCACCACCAATCATCATCCGTGTCCCCAATACTCACATTTATGTCACTTCCTGTCCTCTACATCATCACCACCAATCATCATCCCTGTCCCCAATACTCACATTTATGTCACTTCCTGTCCTCTACATCATCACCAATCATCATCCGTGTCCCCAATACTCACATTTATGTCACTTCCTGTCCTCTACATCTTCACCACCAATCATCATCCGTGTCCCCAATACCCACATTTATGTCACTTCCTGTCCTCTACATCATCACCAATCATCATCCGTGTCCCCAATACTCACATTTATGTCACTTCCTGTCCTCTACATCATCTCCAATCATCATCCGTGTCCCCAATACTCACATTTATGTCACTTCCTGTCCTCTACATCATTACCAATCATCATCCGTGTCCCCAATACTCACATTTATGTCACTTCCTGTCCTCTACATCATTACCAATCATCATCCGTGTCCCCAATACTCACATTTATGTCACTTCCTGTCCTCTACATCATCTCCAATCATCATCCGTGTCCCCAATACTCACATTTATGTCACTTCCTGTCCTCTACATCACCACCAATCACCATCCGTGTCCCCAATACTCACATTTATGTCACTTCCTGTCCTCTACATCATCATCAATCATCATCCGTGTCCCCAATACTCACATTTATGTCACTTCCTGTCCTCTACATCACCAATCATCATCCGTGTCCCCAATACTCACATTTATGTCACTTCCTGTCCTCTTCATCATCACCACCAATCACCATCCATGTCCCCAATACTCACATTTATGTCACTTCCTGTCCTCTACATCATCACCACCAATCATCATCCCTGTCCCCAATACTCACATTTATGTCACTTCCTGTCCTCTACATCACCACCAATCACCATCCGTGTCCCCAATACTCACATTTATGTCACTTCCTGTCCTCTACATCATCACCAATCATCATCCGTGTCCCCAATACTCACATTTATGTCACTTCCTGTCCTCTACATCATCACCAATCATCATCCCTGTCCCCAATACTCACATTTATGTCACTTCCCGTCCTCTACATCACCACCAATCATCATCCGTGTCCCCAATACTCACATTTATGTCACTTCCTGTCCTCTACATCATCATCACCAATCACCATCCGTGTCCCCAATACTCACATTTATGTCACTTCCTGTCCTCTACATCACCACCAATCATCATCATCCGTGTCCCCAATACTCACATTTATGTCACTTCCCGTCCTCTACATCACCACCAATCATCATCCGTGTCCCCAATACTCACATTTATGTCACTTCCTGTCCTCTACATCATCATCACCAATCACCATCCGTGTCCCCAATACTCACATTTATGTCACTTCCTGTCCTCTACATCACCACCAATCATCATCATCCGTGTCCCCAATACTCACATTTATGTCACTTCCCGTCCTCTACATCATCATCACCAATCATCATCCGTGTCCCCAATACTCACATTTATGTCACTTCCTGTCCTCTACATCATCACCAATCACCATCCGTGTCCCCAATACTCACATTTATGTCACTTCCTGTCCTTTACATCATCACCAATCATCTTCCGTGTCCCCAATACTCACATTTATGTCACTTCCTGTCCTCTACATCACCACCAATCACCATCCGTGTCCCCAATACTCACATTTATGTCACTTCCTGTCCTTTACATCATCACCAATCATCTTCCGTGTCCCCAATACTCACATTTATGTCACTTCCTGTCCTCTACATCATCACCAATCATCATCCGTGTCCCCAATACTCACATTTATGTCACTTCCTGTCCTCTACATCATCACCACCAATCACCATCCATGTCGCCAATACTCACATTTATGTCACTTCCTGTCCTCTACATCATCACCAATCATCATCAGTGTCCCCAATACTCACATTTATGTCACTTCCTGTCCTCTTCATCATCACCACCAATCATCATCCGTGTCCCCAATACTCACATTTATGTCACTTCCTGTCCTCTACATCATCACCAATCACCATCCGTGTCCCCAATACTCACATTTATGTCACTTCCTGTCCTCTTCATCATCACCACCAATCATCATCCGTGTCCCCAATACTCACATTTATGTCACTTCCTGTCCTCTACATCTTCACCAATCATCATCCGTGTCCCCAATACTCACATTTATGTCACTTCCTGTCCTCTACATCAGCACCAATCATCATCCGTGTCCCCAATACTCACATTTATGTCACTTCCTGTCCTCTACATCATCACCAATCATCATCCGTGTCCCCAATACTCACATTTATGTCACTTCCTGTCCTCTACATCATCACCAATCATCATCCGTGTCCCCAATACTCACATTTATGTCACGTCCTGTCCTCTACATCACCTCCAATCATCATCCGTGTCCCCAATACTCACATTTATGTCACTTCCTGTCCTCTACATCACCAATCATCATCCGTGTCCCCAATACTCACATTTATGTCACTTACTGTCCTTTACATCACCACCACCAATCATCATCCGTGTCCCCAATACTCACATTTATGTCACTTCCTGTCCTCTACATCATCACCAATCATCATCCGTGTCCCCAATACTCACATTTATGTCACTTCCTGTCCTCTACATCACCTCCAATCATCATCTGTGTCCCCAATACTCACATTTATGTCACTTCCTGTCCTCTAAATCATCACCAATCATCATCCGTGTCCCCAATACTCACATTTATGTCACTTCCTGTCCTCTACATCACCACCAATCATCATCCGTGTCCCCAATACTCACATTTATGTCACTTCCTGTCCTCTACATCATCACCAATCATCATCCGTGTCCCCAATACTCACATTTATGTCACTTCCTGTCCTCTACATCACCACCAATCATCATCCGTGTCCCCAATACTCACATTTATGTCACTTCCTGTCCTCTACATCATCACCAATCATCATCCGTGTCCCCAATACTCACATTTATGTCACTTCCTGTCCTCTACATCATCACCAATCATCATCCGTGTCCCCAATACTCACATTTATGTCACTTCCTGTCCTCTACATCATCACCAATCATCATCCGTGTCCCCAATACTCACATTTATGTCACTTCCTGTCCTCTACATCATCACCAATCATCATCCGTGTCCCCAATACTCACATTTATGTCACTTCCTGTCCTCTACATCATCATCACCAATCATCCGTGTCCCCAATACACACATTTATGTCACTTCCTGTCCTCTACATCATCACCAATCATCATCCGTGTCCCCAATACTCACATTTATGTCACTTCCTGTCCTCTACATCACCACCAATCATCATCCGTGTCCCCAATACTCACATTTATGTCACTTCCTGTCCTCTACATCATCACCAATAATCATCCGTGTCCCCAATACTCACATTTATGTCACTTCCTGTCCTCTACATCATCACCAATCATCATACGTGTCCCCAATACTCACATTTATGTCACTTCATGTCCTCTACATCATCACCAATCATCATCCGTGTCCCCAATACTCACATTTATGTCACTTCCTGTCCTCTACATCATCATCACCAATCACCATCCGTGTCCCCAATACTCACATTTATGTCACTTCCTGTCCTCTACATCACCAATCATCATCCGTGTCCCCAATACTCACATTTATGTCACTTCCTGTCCTCTTCATCATCACCACCAATCATCATCCGTGTCCCCAATACTCACATTTATGTCACTTCCTGTCCTCTACATCTTCACCACCAATCATCATCCGTGTCCCCAATACCCACATTTATGTCACTTCCTGTCCTTTACATCACCACCAATCACCATCCGTGTCCCCAATACTCACATTTATGTCACTTCCTGTCCTCTACATCATCACCAATCATCATCCGTGTCCCCAATACTCACATTTATGTCACTTCCTGTCCTCTACATCTCCACCAATCACCATCCGTGTCCCCAATACTCACATTTATGTCACTTCCTGTCCTCTACATCATCACCACCAATCACCATCCGTGTCCCCAGTACTCATATTTATGTCACTTCCTGTCCTCTACATCATCACCAATCATCATCCGTGTCCCCAATACTCACATTTATGTCACTTCCTGTCCTTTACATCATCACCAATCATCATCATCCGTGTCCCCAATACTCACATTTATGTCACTTCCTGTCCTCTACATCATCACCACCAATCACCATCCGTGTCCCCAATACTCACATTTATGTCACTTCCTGTCCTCTACATCATCATCAATCATCATCCGTGTCCCCAATTCTCACATTTATGTCACTTCCTGTCCTCTTCATCATCACCACCAATCATCATCCGTGTCCCCAATACTCACATTTATGTCACTTCCTGTCCTCTACATCATCATCACCAATCATCATCCGTGTCCCCAATACTCACATTTATGTCACTTCCTGTCCTCTACATCATCACCAATCACCATCCGTGTCCCCAATACTCACATTTATGTCACTTCCTGTCCTCTACATCACCAATCATCATCCGTGTCCCCATTACTCACATTTATGTCACTTCCTGTCCTCTTCATCATCACCACCAATCATCATCCGTGTCCCCAATACTCACATTTATGTCACTTCCTGTCCTCTTCATCATCACCACCAATCATCATCCGTGTCCCCAATACTCACATTTATGTCACTTCCTGTCCTCTACATCACCACCAATCATCATCCGTGTCCCCAATACTCACATTTATGTCACTTCCTGTCCTCTACATCACCACCAATCATCATCCGTGTCCCCAATACTCACATTTATGTCACTTCCTGTCCTCTACATCATCACCAATCATCATCCGTGTCCCCAATACTCACATTTATGTCACTTCCTCTCCTCTACATCATCACCACCAATCATCATCCGTGTCCCCAATACTCACATTTATGTCACTTCCTGTCCTCTACATCATCACCAATCATCATCCATGTCCCCAATACTCACATTTATGTCACTTCCTGTCCTCTACATCACCACCAATCATCATCCGTGTCCCCAATACTCACATTTATGTCACTTCCTGTCCTCTACATCACCACCAATCATCATCCGTGTCCCCAATACTCACATTTATGTCACTTCCTGTCCTCTACATCATCACCAATCATCATCCGTGTCCCCAATACTCACATTTATGTCACTTCCTGTCCTTTACATCACCACCAATCATCATCCGTGTCCCCAATACTCACATTTATGTCACTTCCTGTCCTCTACATCATCACCACCAATCATCATCCGTGTCCCCAATACTCACATTTATGTCACTTCCTGTCCTCTACATCACCTCCACCAATCATCATCCGTGTCCCCAATACTCACATTTATGTCACTTCCTGTCCTCTACATCACCACCAATCATCATCCTTGTCCCCAATACTCACATTTATGTCACTTCCTGTCCTCTACATCATCACCAATCATCATCCGTGTCCCCAATACTCACATCTATGTCACTTCCTGTCCTCTACATCATCAATCATCATCCGTGTCCCCAATACTCACATTTATGTCACTTCCTGTCCTCTACATCACCTCCAATCATCATCCGTGTCCCCAATACTCACATTTATGTCACTTCCTGTCCTCTACATCATCATCACCAATCATCATCCGTGTCCCCAATACTCACATTTATGTCACTTCCTGTCCTCTACATCATCACCAATCATCATCCGTGTCCCCAATACTCACATTTATGTCACTTCCTGTCCTCTACATCATCACCAATCATCATCAGTGTCCCCAATACTCACATTTATGTCACTTCCTGTCCTCTACATCATCATCACCAATCACCATCCGTGTCCCCAATACTCACATTTATGTCACTTCCTGTCCTCTACATCACCACCAATCATCATCCGTGTCCCCAATACTCACATTTATGTCACTTCCTGTCCTCTACATCACCTCCAATCATCATCCGTGTCCCCAATACTCACATTTGTGTCACTTCCTGTCCTCTACATCACCACCAATCATCATCCGTGTCCGCAATACTCACATTTATGTCACTTCCTGTCCTCTACATCACCTCCAATCATCATCCGTGTCCCCAATACTCACATTTATGTCACTTCCTGTCCTCTACATCATCACCAATCATCATCCGTGTCCCCAATACTCACATTTATGTCACTTACTGTCCTTTACATCATCACCACCAATCATCATCCGTGTCCCCAATACTCACATTTATGTCACTTCCTGTCCTCTACATCATCACCAATCATCATCTGTGTCCCCAATACTCACATTTATGTCACTTCCTGTCCTCTACATCATCACCAATCATCATCCGTGTCCCCAATACTCACATTTATGTCACTTCCTGTCCTCTACATCATCACCAATCATCATCCGTGTCCCCTATACTCACATTTATGTCACTTCCTGTCCTCTACATCATCATCACCAATCATCCGTGTCCCCAATACACACATTTATGTCACTTCCTGTCCTCTACATCATCACCAATCATCATCCGTGTCCCCAATACTCACATTTATGTCACTTCCTGTCCTCTACATCATCACCAATCATCATCCGTGTCCCCAATACTCACATTTATGTCACTTCCTGTCCTCTACATCATCACCAATCATCATCCGTGTCCCCAATACTCACATTTATGTCACTTCCTGTCCTCTACATCATCACCAATCATCATCCGTGTCCCCAATACTCACATTTATGTCACTTCCTGTCCTCTACATCATCATCACCAATCATCCGTGTCCCCAATACACACATTTATGTCACTTCCTGTCCTCTACATCATCACCAATCATCATTCGTGTCCCCAATACTCACATTTATGTCACTTCCTGTCCTCTACATCATCACCAATCATCATCCGTGTCCCCAATACTCACACTTATGTCACTTCCTGTCCTCTATATCATCATCACCAATCATCCGTGTCCCCAATACTCACATTTATGTCACTTCCTCTCCTCTACATCATCACCAATCATCATCCGTGTCCCCAATACACACATTTATGTCACTTCCTGTCCTCTACATCACCACCAATCATCATCCGTGTCCCCAATACTCACATTTATGTCACTTCCTGTCCTCTACATCATCACCAATAATCATCCGTGTCCCCAATACTCACATTTATGTCACTTCCTGTCCTCTACATCACCAATCATCATCCGTGTCCCCAATACTCACATTTATGTCACTTCCTGTCCTCTACATCACCACCAATCATCATCCGTGTCCCCAATACTCACATCTATGTCACTTCCTGTCCTCTACATCATCACCACCAATCATCATCCGTGTCCCCAATACTCACATTTATGTCACTTCCTGTCCTCTACATCATCATCACCAATCATCCGTGTCCCCAATACACACATTTATGTCACTTCCTGTCCTCTACATCATCACCACCAATCATCATCCGTGTCCCCAATACTCACATTTATGTCACTTCCTGTCCTCTACATCATCACCAATCATCATCCGTGTCCCCAATACTCACATTTATGTCACTTCCTGTCCTCTACATCATCACCAATCATCATCCGTGTCCCCAATACTCACATTTATGCCACTTCCTGTCCTCTACATCATCACCAATCATCATCCGTGTCCCCAATACTCACATTTATGTCACTTCCTGTCCTCTACATCATCATCACCAATCATCCGTGTCCCCAATACTCACATTTATGTCACTTCCTGTCCTCTACATCATCACCACCAATCATCATCCGTGTCCCCAATACTCACATTTATGTCACTTCCTGTCCTCTACATCATCACCGATCACCATCCGTGTCCCCAATACTCACATTTATGTCACTTCCTTTCCTCTACATCTCCACCAATCATCATCCGTGTCCCCAATACTCACATTTATGTCACTTCCTGTCGTCTACATCATCATCACCAATCATCCGTGTCCCCAATACTCACATTTATGTCACTTCCTGTCCTCTACATCATCACCAATCATCATCCGTGTCCCCAATACTCACATTTATGTCACTTCCTGTCCTCTACATCACCACCAATCATCATCCGTGTCCCCAATACTCTCATTTATGTCACTTCCTGTCCTCTACATCATCACCAATCATCATCCGTGTCCCCAATACTCACATTTATGTCACTTCCTGTCCTCTACATCATCACCAATCATCATCCGTGTCCCCAATACTCACATTTATGTCACTTCCTGTCCTCTACATCACCACCAATCATCATCCGTGTCCCCAATACTCACATTTATGTCACTTCCTGTCCTCTACATCATCACTAATCATCATCCGTGTCCCCAATACTCACATTTATGTCACTTCCTGTCCTCTACATCATCACCAATCATCATCCGTGTCCCCAATACTCACATTTATGTCACTTCCTGTCCTCTACATCACCACCAATCACCATCCGTGTCCCCAATACTCACATTTATGTCACTTCCTGTCCTCTACATCACCACCAATCACCATCCGTGTCCCCAATACTCACATTTATGTCACTTCCTGTCCTCTACATCACCTCCAATCATCATCCGTGTCCCCAATACTCACATTTATGTCACTTACTGTCCTTTACATCATCATCACTAATCATCATCCGTGTCCCCAATACTCACATTTATGTCACTTCCTGTCCTCTACATCATCACCAATCATCATCCGTGTCCCCAATACTCACATTTATGTCACTTCCTGTCCTCTACATCACCACCAATCACCATCCGTGTCCCCAATACTCACATTTATGTCACTTCCTGTCCTCTACATCACCTCCAATCATCATCCGTGTCCCCAATACTCACATTTATGTCACTTCCTGTCCTCTACATCACCTCCAATCATCATCCGTGTCCCCAATACTCACATTTGTGTCACTTCCTGTCCTCTACATCACCACCAATCATCATCCGTGTCCCCAATACTCACATTTATGTCACTTCCTGTCCTCTATATCATCATCACCAATCATCCGTGTCCCCAATACTCACATTTATGTCAGTTCCTCTCCTCTACATCATCACCAATCATCATCCGTGTCCCCAATACTCACATTTATGTCACTTCCTGTCCTCTACATCACCACCAATCATCATCCGTGTCCCCAATACTCACATTTATGTCACTTCCTGTCCTCTACATCATCACCAATAATCATCCGTGTCCCCAATACTCACATTTATGTCACTTCCTGTCCTCTACATCAGCACCAATCATCATCCGTGTCCCCAATACTCACATTTATGTCACTTCCTGTCCTCTTCATCATCACCACCAATCATCATCCGTGTCCCCAATACTCACATTTATGTCACTTCCTGTCCTCTACATCATTACCAATCATCATCCGTGTCCCCAATACTCACATTTATGTCACTTCCTGTCCTCTACATCATCACCAATCATCATCCGTGTCCCCAATACTCACATTTATGTCACTTCCTGTCCTCTACATCACCACCAATCATCATCCGTGTCCCCAATACTCACATTTATGTCACTTCCTGTCCTCTACATCATTACCAATCATCATCCGTGTCCCCAATACTCACATTTATGTCACTTCCTGTCCTCTACATCACCACCAATCATCATCCGTGTCCCCAATACTCACATTTATGTCACTTCCTGTCCTCTACATCACCACCAATCACCATCCGTGTCCCCAATCCTCACATTTATGTCACTTCCTGTCCTCTACATCATCACCACCAATCATCATCCGTGTCCCCAATACTCACATTTATGTCACTTCCTGTCCTCTACATCTTCACCACCAATCACCATCCGTGTCCCCAATACTCACATTTATGTCACTTCCTGTCCTCTTCATCATCACCACCAATCATCATCCGTGTCCCCAATACTCACATTTATGTCACTTCCCGTCCTCTACATCATCATCACCAATCATCATCCGTGTCCCCAATACTCACATTTATGTCACTTCCTGTCCTTTACATCATCACCAATCATCATCCGTGTCACCAATACTCACATTTATGTCACTTCCTGTCCTCTACATCATCACCAATCATCATCCGTGTCCCCAATACTCACATTTATGTCACTTCCTGTCCTCTACATCATCACCAATCATCATCCGTGTCCCCAATACTCACATTTATGTCACTTCCTGTCCTCTACATCATCACCAATCATCATCCGTGTCCCCAATACTCACATTTATGTCACTTCCTGTCCTCTACATCATCACCAATCATCATCCGTGTCCCCAATACTCACATTTATGTCACTTCCTGTCCTCTACATCACCACCAATCATCCGTGTCCCCAATACTCACATTTATGTCACTTCCTGTCCTCTACATCATCACTAATCATCATCCGTGTCCCCAATACTCACATTTATGTCACTTCCTGTCCTCTACATCACCACCAATCACCATCCGTGTCCCCGATACTCACATTTATGTCACTTCCTGTCCTCTACATCACCTCCAATCATCATCCGTGTCCCCAATACTCACATTTGTGTCACTTCCTGTCCTCTACATCACCACCAATCATCATCCGTGTCCCCAATACTCACATTTATGTCACTTACTGTCCTTTACATCACCACCACCAATCATCATCCGTGTCCCCAATACTCACATTTATGTCACTTCCTGTCCTCTACATCACCTCCAATCATCATCCGTGTCCCCAATACTCACATTTATGTCACTTCCTGTCCTCTACATCATCACCACCAATCATCATCCGTGTCCCCAATACTCACATTTATGTCACTTCCTGTCCTCTACATCATCACCAATCATCATCCGTGTCCCCAATACTCACATTTATGTCACTTCCTGTCCTCTACATCATCACCAATCATCATCCGTGTCCCCAATACTCACATTTATGTCACTTCCTGTCCTCTACATCATCATCACCAATCATCCGTGTCCCCAATACACACATTTATGTCACTTCCTGTCCTCTACATCATCACCAATCATCATCCGTGTCCCCAATACTCACACTTATGTCACTTCCTGTCCTCTATATCATCATCACCAATCATCCGTGTCCCCAATACTCACATTTATGTCACTTCCTCTCCTCTACATCATCACCAATCATCATCCGTGTCCCCAATACTCACATTTATGTCACTTCCTGTCCTCTACATCACCACCAATCATCATCCGTGTCCCCAATACTCACATTTATGTCACTTCCTGTCCTCTACATCATCACCAATAATCATCCGTGTCCCCAATACTCACATTTATGTCACTTCCTGTCCTCTACATCACCACCAATCATCATCCGTGTCCCCAATACTCACATTTATGTCACTTCCTGTCCTCTACATCATTACCAATCATCATCCGTGTCCCCAATACTCACATTTATGTCACTTCCTGTCCTCTACATCATCACCAATCATCATCCGTGTCCCCAATACTCACATTTATGTCACTTCCTGTCCTCTACATCACCACCAATCATCATCCGTGTCCCCAATACTCACATTTATGTCACTTCCTGTCCTCTACATCATCATCACCAATCATCCGTGTCCCCAATACTCACATTTATGTCACTTCCTGTCCTCTACATCATCACCAATCATCATCCGTGTCCCCAATACTCACATTTATGTCACTTCCTGTCCTCTACATCATCACCAATCATCATCCGTGTCCCCAATACTCACATTTATGTCACTTCCTGTCCTTTACATCATCACCAATCATCATCCGTGTCCCCAATACTCACATTTATGTCACTTCCTGTCCTCTACATCATCACCAATCATCATCCGTGTCCCCAATACTCACATTTATGTCACTTCCTGTCCTCTACATCATCACCAATCATCATCCGTGTCCCCAATACTCACATTTATGTCACTTCCTGTCCTCTACATCATCACCAATCATCATCCGTGTCCCCAAAACTCACATTTATGTCACTTCCTGTCCTCTACATCATCATCACCAATCACCATCCGTGTCCCCAATACTCACATTTATGTCACTTTCTGTCCTCTACATCTTCACCACCAATCATCATCCGTGTCCCCAATACCCACATTTATGTCACTTCCTGTCCTTTACATCACCACCAATCACCATCCGTGTCCCCAATACTCACATTTATGTCACTTCCTGTCCTCTACATCATCACCAATCATCATCCGTGTCCCCAATACTCACATTTATGTCACTTCCTGTCCTCTACATCATCACCAATCATCATCCGTGTCCCCAATACTCACATTTATGTCACTTCCTGTCCTCTACATCTTCACCACCAATCATCATCCGTGTCCCCAATACCCACATTTATGTCACTTCCTGTCCTCTACATCATCACCAATCATCATCCGTGTCCCCAATACTCACATTTATGTCACTTCCTGTCCTCTACATCATCACCACCAATCACCATCCGTGTCCCCAATACTCACATTTATGTCACTTCCTGTCCTCTACATCATCATCAATCATCATCCGTGTCCCCAATACTCACATTTATGTCACTTCCTGTCCTCTACATCACCAATCATCATCCGTGTCCCCAATACTCACATTTATGTCACTTCCTGTACTCTTCATCATCACCACCAATCATCATCCGTGTCCCCAATACTCACATTTATGTCACTTCCTGTCCTCTACATCATCACCACCAATCATCATCCCTGTCCCCAATACTCACATTTATGTCACTTCCTGTCCTCTACATCACCACCAATCATCATCCGTGTCCCCAATACTCACATTTATGTCACTTCCTGTCCTCTACATCTTCACCACCAATCATCATCCGTGTCCCCAATACCCACATTTATGTCACTTCCTGTCCTCTACATCATCACCAATCATCATCCGTGTCCCCAATACTCACATTTATGTCACTTCCTGTCCTCTACATCATCTCCAATCATCATCCGTGTCCCCAATACTCACATTTATGTCACTTCCTGTCCTCTACATCATTACCAATCATCATCCGTGTCCCCAATACTCACATTTATGTCACTTCCTGTCCTCTACATCATTACCAATCATCATCCGTGTCCCCAATACTCACATTTATGTCACTTCCTGTCCTCTACATCATCTCCAATCATCATCCGTGTCCCCAATACTCACATTTATGTCACTTCCTGTCCTCTACATCACCACCAATCACCATCCGTGTCCCCAATACTCACATTTATGTCACTTCCTGTCCTCTACATCATCATCAATCATCATCCGTGTCCCCAATACTCACATTTATGTCACTTCCTGTCCTCTACATCACCAATCATCATCCGTGTCCCCAATACTCACATTTATGTCACTTCCTGTCCTCTTCATCATCACCACCAATCACCATCCATGTCCCCAATACTCACATTTATGTCACTTCCTGTCCTCTACATCATCACCACCAATCATCATCCCTGTCCCCAATACTCACATTTATGTCACTTCCTGTCCTCTACATCACCACCAATCACCATCCGTGTCCCCAATACTCACATTTATGTCACTTCCTGTCCTCTACATCATCACCAATCATCATCCGTGTCCCCAATACTCACATTTATGTCACTTCCTGTCCTCTACATCATCACCAATCATCATCCCTGTCCCCAATACTCACATTTATGTCACTTCCCGTCCTCTACATCACCACCAATCATCATCCGTGTCCCCAATACTCACATTTATGTCACTTCCTGTCCTCTACATCATCATCACCAATCACCATCCGTGTCCCCAATACTCACATTTATGTCACTTCCTGTCCTCTACATCACCACCAATCATCATCATCCGTGTCCCCAATACTCACATTTATGTCACTTCCCGTCCTCTACATCACCACCAATCATCATCCGTGTCCCCAATACTCACATTTATGTCACTTCCTGTCCTCTACATCATCATCACCAATCACCATCCGTGTCCCCAATACTCACATTTATGTCACTTCCTGTCCTCTACATCACCACCAATCATCATCATCCGTGTCCCCAATACTCACATTTATGTCACTTCCCGTCCTCTACATCATCATCACCAATCATCATCCGTGTCCCCAATACTCACATTTATGTCACTTCCTGTCCTCTACATCATCACCAATCACCATCCGTGTCCCCAATACTCACATTTATGTCACTTCCTGTCCTTTACATCATCACCAATCATCTTCCGTGTCCCCAATACTCACATTTATGTCACTTCCTGTCCTCTACATCACCACCAATCACCATCCGTGTCCCCAATACTCACATTTATGTCACTTCCTGTCCTTTACATCATCACCAATCATCTTCCGTGTCCCCAATACTCACATTTATGTCACTTCCTGTCCTCTACATCATCACCAATCATCATCCGTGTCCCCAATACTCACATTTATGTCACTTCCTGTCCTCTACATCATCACCACCAATCACCATCCATGTCGCCAATACTCACATTTATGTCACTTCCTGTCCTCTACATCATCACCAATCATCATCCGTGTCCCCAATACTCACATTTATGTCACTTCCTGTCCTCTACATCATCACCAATCATCATCAGTGTCCCCAATACTCACATTTATGTCACTTCCTGTCCTCTTCATCATCACCACCAATCATCATCCGTGTCCCCAATACTCACATTTATGTCACTTCCTGTCCTCTACATCATCACCAATCACCATCCGTGTCCCCAATACTCACATTTATGTCACTTCCTGTCCTCTTCATCATCACCACCAATCATCATCCGTGTCCCCAATACTCACATTTATGTCACTTCCTGTCCTCTACATCTTCACCAATCATCATCCGTGTCCCCAATACTCACATTTATGTCACTTCCTGTCCTCTACATCAGCACCAATCATCATCCGTGTCCCCAATACTCACATTTATGTCACTTCCTGTCCTCTACATCATCACCAATCATCATCCGTGTCCCCAATACTCACATTTATGTCACTTCCTGTCCTCTACATCATCACCAATCATCATCCGTGTCCCCAATACTCACATTTATGTCACGTCCTGTCCTCTACATCACCTCCAATCATCATCCGTGTCCCCAATACTCACATTTATGTCACTTCCTGTCCTCTACATCACCAATCATCATCCGTGTCCCCAATACTCACATTTATGTCACTTACTGTCCTTTACATCACCACCACCAATCATCATCCGTGTCCCCAATACTCACATTTATGTCACTTCCTGTCCTCTACATCATCACCAATCATCATCCGTGTCCCCAATACTCACATTTATGTCACTTCCTGTCCTCTACATCACCTCCAATCATCATCTGTGTCCCCAATACTCACATTTATGTCACTTCCTGTCCTCTAAATCATCACCAATCATCATCCGTGTCCCCAATACTCACATTTATGTCACTTCCTGTCCTCTACATCACCACCAATCATCATCCGTGTCCCCAATACTCACATTTATGTCACTTCCTGTCCTCTACATCATCACCAATCATCATCCGTGTCCCCAATACTCACATTTATGTCACTTCCTGTCCTCTACATCACCACCAATCATCATCCGTGTCCCCAATACTCACATTTATGTCACTTCCTGTCCTCTACATCATCACCAATCATCATCCGTGTCCCCAATACTCACATTTATGTCACTTCCTGTCCTCTACATCATCACCAATCATCATCCGTGTCCCCAATACTCACATTTATGTCACTTCCTGTCCTCTACATCATCACCAATCATCATCCGTGTCCCCAATACTCACATTTATGTCACTTCCTGTCCTCTACATCATCACCAATCATCATCCGTGTCCCCAATACTCACATTTATGTCACTTCCTGTCCTCTACATCATCATCACCAATCATCCGTGTCCCCAATACACACATTTATGTCACTTCCTGTCCTCTACATCATCACCAATCATCATCCGTGTCCCCAATACTCACATTTATGTCACTTCCTGTCCTCTACATCACCACCAATCATCATCCGTGTCCCCAATACTCACATTTATGTCACTTCCTGTCCTCTACATCATCACCAATAATCATCCGTGTCCCCAATACTCACATTTATGTCACTTCCTGTCCTCTACATCATCACCAATCATCATACGTGTCCCCAATACTCACATTTATGTCACTTCATGTCCTCTACATCATCACCAATCATCATCCGTGTCCCCAATACTCACATTTATGTCACTTCCTGTCCTCTACATCATCATCACCAATCACCATCCGTGTCCCCAATACTCACATTTATGTCACTTCCTGTCCTCTACATCACCAATCATCATCCGTGTCCCCAATACTCACATTTATGTCACTTCCTGTCCTCTTCATCATCACCACCAATCATCATCCGTGTCCCCAATACTCACATTTATGTCACTTCCTGTCCTCTACATCTTCACCACCAATCATCATCCGTGTCCCCAATACCCACATTTATGTCACTTCCTGTCCTTTACATCACCACCAATCACCATCCGTGTCCCCAATACTCACATTTATGTCACTTCCTGTCCTCTACATCATCACCAATCATCATCCGTGTCCCCAATACTCACATTTATGTCACTTCCTGTCCTCTACATCTCCACCAATCACCATCCGTGTCCCCAATACTCACATTTATGTCACTTCCTGTCCTCTACATCATCACCACCAATCACCATCCGTGTCCCCAGTACTCATATTTATGTCACTTCCTGTCCTCTACATCATCACCAATCATCATCCGTGTCCCCAATACTCACATTTATGTCACTTCCTGTCCTTTACATCATCACCAATCATCATCATCCGTGTCCCCAATACTCACATTTATGTCACTTCCTGTCCTCTACATCATCACCACCAATCACCATCCGTGTCCCCAATACTCACATTTATGTCACTTCCTGTCCTCTACATCATCATCAATCATCATCCGTGTCCCCAATTCTCACATTTATGTCACTTCCTGTCCTCTTCATCATCACCACCAATCATCATCCGTGTCCCCAATACTCACATTTATGTCACTTCCTGTCCTCTACATCATCATCACCAATCATCATCCGTGTCCCCAATACTCACATTTATGTCACTTCCTGTCCTCTACATCATCACCAATCACCATCCGTGTCCCCAATACTCACATTTATGTCACTTCCTGTCCTCTACATCACCAATCATCATCCGTGTCCCCATTACTCACATTTATGTCACTTCCTGTCCTCTTCATCATCACCACCAATCATCATCCGTGTCCCCAATACTCACATTTATGTCACTTCCTGTCCTCTTCATCATCACCACCAATCATCATCCGTGTCCCCAATACTCACATTTATGTCACTTCCTGTCCTCTACATCACCACCAATCATCATCCGTGTCCCCAATACTCACATTTATGTCACTTCCTGTCCTCTACATCACCACCAATCATCATCCGTGTCCCCAATACTCACATTTATGTCACTTCCTGTCCTCTACATCATCACCAATCATCATCCGTGTCCCCAATACTCACATTTATGTCACTTCCTCTCCTCTACATCATCACCACCAATCATCATCCGTGTCCCCAATACTCACATTTATGTCACTTCCTGTCCTCTACATCATCACCAATCATCATCCATGTCCCCAATACTCACATTTATGTCACTTCCTGTCCTCTACATCACCACCAATCATCATCCGTGTCCCCAATACTCACATTTATGTCACTTCCTGTCCTCTACATCACCACCAATCATCATCCGTGTCCCCAATACTCACATTTATGTCACTTCCTGTCCTCTACATCATCACCAATCATCATCCGTGTCCCCAATACTCACATTTATGTCACTTCCTGTCCTTTACATCACCACCAATCATCATCCGTGTCCCCAATACTCACATTTATGTCACTTCCTGTCCTCTACATCATCACCACCAATCATCATCCGTGTCCCCAATACTCACATTTATGTCACTTCCTGTCCTCTACATCACCTCCACCAATCATCATCCGTGTCCCCAATACTCACATTTATGTCACTTCCTGTCCTCTACATCACCACCAATCATCATCCTTGTCCCCAATACTCACATTTATGTCACTTCCTGTCCTCTACATCATCACCAATCATCATCCGTGTCCCCAATACTCACATCTATGTCACTTCCTGTCCTCTACATCATCAATCATCATCCGTGTCCCCAATACTCACATTTATGTCACTTCCTGTCCTCTACATCACCTCCAATCATCATCCGTGTCCCCAATACTCACATTTATGTCACTTCCTGTCCTCTACATCATCATCACCAATCATCATCCGTGTCCCCAATACTCACATTTATGTCACTTCCTGTCCTCTACATCATCACCAATCATCATCCGTGTCCCCAATACTCACATTTATGTCACTTCCTGTCCTCTACATCATCACCAATCATCATCAGTGTCCCCAATACTCACATTTATGTCACTTCCTGTCCTCTACATCATCATCACCAATCACCATCCGTGTCCCCAATACTCACATTTATGTCACTTCCTGTCCTCTACATCACCACCAATCATCATCCGTGTCCCCAATACTCACATTTATGTCACTTCCTGTCCTCTACATCACCTCCAATCATCATCCGTGTCCCCAATACTCACATTTGTGTCACTTCCTGTCCTCTACATCACCACCAATCATCATCCGTGTCCGCAATACTCACATTTATGTCACTTCCTGTCCTCTACATCACCTCCAATCATCATCCGTGTCCCCAATACTCACATTTATGTCACTTCCTGTCCTCTACATCATCACCAATCATCATCCGTGTCCCCAATACTCACATTTATGTCACTTACTGTCCTTTACATCATCACCACCAATCATCATCCGTGTCCCCAATACTCACATTTATGTCACTTCCTGTCCTCTACATCATCACCAATCATCATCTGTGTCCCCAATACTCACATTTATGTCACTTCCTGTCCTCTACATCATCACCAATCATCATCCGTGTCCCCAATACTCACATTTATGTCACTTCCTGTCCTCTACATCATCACCAATCATCATCCGTGTCCCCTATACTCACATTTATGTCACTTCCTGTCCTCTACATCATCATCACCAATCATCCGTGTCCCCAATACACACATTTATGTCACTTCCTGTCCTCTACATCATCACCAATCATCATCCGTGTCCCCAATACTCACATTTATGTCACTTCCTGTCCTCTACATCATCACCAATCATCATCCGTGTCCCCAATACTCACATTTATGTCACTTCCTGTCCTCTACATCATCACCAATCATCATCCGTGTCCCCAATACTCACATTTATGTCACTTCCTGTCCTCTACATCATCACCAATCATCATCCGTGTCCCCAATACTCACATTTATGTCACTTCCTGTCCTCTACATCATCATCACCAATCATCCGTGTCCCCAATACACACATTTATGTCACTTCCTGTCCTCTACATCATCACCAATCATCATTCGTGTCCCCAATACTCACATTTATGTCACTTCCTGTCCTCTACATCATCACCAATCATCATCCGTGTCCCCAATACTCACACTTATGTCACTTCCTGTCCTCTATATCATCATCACCAATCATCCGTGTCCCCAATACTCACATTTATGTCACTTCCTCTCCTCTACATCATCACCAATCATCATCCGTGTCCCCAATACACACATTTATGTCACTTCCTGTCCTCTACATCACCACCAATCATCATCCGTGTCCCCAATACTCACATTTATGTCACTTCCTGTCCTCTACATCATCACCAATAATCATCCGTGTCCCCAATACTCACATTTATGTCACTTCCTGTCCTCTACATCACCAATCATCATCCGTGTCCCCAATACTCACATTTATGTCACTTCCTGTCCTCTACATCACCACCAATCATCATCCGTGTCCCCAATACTCACATCTATGTCACTTCCTGTCCTCTACATCATCACCACCAATCATCATCCGTGTCCCCAATACTCACATTTATGTCACTTCCTGTCCTCTACATCATCATCACCAATCATCCGTGTCCCCAATACACACATTTATGTCACTTCCTGTCCTCTACATCATCACCACCAATCATCATCCGTGTCCCCAATACTCACATTTATGTCACTTCCTGTCCTCTACATCATCACCAATCATCATCCGTGTCCCCAATACTCACATTTATGTCACTTCCTGTCCTCTACATCATCACCAATCATCATCCGTGTCCCCAATACTCACATTTATGCCACTTCCTGTCCTCTACATCATCACCAATCATCATCCGTGTCCCCAATACTCACATTTATGTCACTTCCTGTCCTCTACATCATCATCACCAATCATCCGTGTCCCCAATACTCACATTTATGTCACTTCCTGTCCTCTACATCATCACCACCAATCATCATCCGTGTCCCCAATACTCACATTTATGTCACTTCCTGTCCTCTACATCATCACCGATCACCATCCGTGTCCCCAATACTCACATTTATGTCACTTCCTTTCCTCTACATCTCCACCAATCATCATCCGTGTCCCCAATACTCACATTTATGTCACTTCCTGTCGTCTACATCATCATCACCAATCATCCGTGTCCCCAATACTCACATTTATGTCACTTCCTGTCCTCTACATCATCACCAATCATCATCCGTGTCCCCAATACTCACATTTATGTCACTTCCTGTCCTCTACATCACCACCAATCATCATCCGTGTCCCCAATACTCTCATTTATGTCACTTCCTGTCCTCTACATCATCACCAATCATCATCCGTGTCCCCAATACTCACATTTATGTCACTTCCTGTCCTCTACATCATCACCAATCATCATCCGTGTCCCCAATACTCACATTTATGTCACTTCCTGTCCTCTACATCACCACCAATCATCATCCGTGTCCCCAATACTCACATTTATGTCACTTCCTGTCCTCTACATCATCACTAATCATCATCCGTGTCCCCAATACTCACATTTATGTCACTTCCTGTCCTCTACATCATCACCAATCATCATCCGTGTCCCCAATACTCACATTTATGTCACTTCCTGTCCTCTACATCACCACCAATCACCATCCGTGTCCCCAATACTCACATTTATGTCACTTCCTGTCCTCTACATCACCACCAATCACCATCCGTGTCCCCAATACTCACATTTATGTCACTTCCTGTCCTCTACATCACCTCCAATCATCATCCGTGTCCCCAATACTCACATTTATGTCACTTACTGTCCTTTACATCATCATCACTAATCATCATCCGTGTCCCCAATACTCACATTTATGTCACTTCCTGTCCTCTACATCATCACCAATCATCATCCGTGTCCCCAATACTCACATTTATGTCACTTCCTGTCCTCTACATCACCACCAATCACCATCCGTGTCCCCAATACTCACATTTATGTCACTTCCTGTCCTCTACATCACCTCCAATCATCATCCGTGTCCCCAATACTCACATTTATGTCACTTCCTGTCCTCTACATCACCTCCAATCATCATCCGTGTCCCCAATACTCACATTTGTGTCACTTCCTGTCCTCTACATCACCACCAATCATCATCCGTGTCCCCAATACTCACATTTATGTCACTTCCTGTCCTCTATATCATCATCACCAATCATCCGTGTCCCCAATACTCACATTTATGTCAGTTCCTCTCCTCTACATCATCACCAATCATCATCCGTGTCCCCAATACTCACATTTATGTCACTTCCTGTCCTCTACATCACCACCAATCATCATCCGTGTCCCCAATACTCACATTTATGTCACTTCCTGTCCTCTACATCATCACCAATAATCATCCGTGTCCCCAATACTCACATTTATGTCACTTCCTGTCCTCTACATCAGCACCAATCATCATCCGTGTCCCCAATACTCACATTTATGTCACTTCCTGTCCTCTTCATCATCACCACCAATCATCATCCGTGTCCCCAATACTCACATTTATGTCACTTCCTGTCCTCTACATCATTACCAATCATCATCCGTGTCCCCAATACTCACATTTATGTCACTTCCTGTCCTCTACATCATCACCAATCATCATCCGTGTCCCCAATACTCACATTTATGTCACTTCCTGTCCTCTACATCACCACCAATCATCATCCGTGTCCCCAATACTCACATTTATGTCACTTCCTGTCCTCTACATCATTACCAATCATCATCCGTGTCCCCAATACTCACATTTATGTCACTTCCTGTCCTCTACATCACCACCAATCATCATCCGTGTCCCCAATACTCACATTTATGTCACTTCCTGTCCTCTACATCATCACCACCAATCATCATCCGTGTCCCCAATACTCACATTTATGTCACTTCCTGTCCTCTACATCATCACCGATCACCATCCGTGTCCCCAATACTCACATTTATGTCACTTCCTTTCCTCTACATCTCCACCAATCATCATCCGTGTCCCCAATACTCACATTTATGTCACTTCCTGTCCTCTACATCATCATCACCAATCATCCGTGTCCCCAATACTCACATTTATGTCACTTCCTGTCCTCTACATCATCACCAATCATCATCCGTGTCCCCAATACTCACATTTATGTCACTTCCTGTCCTCTACATCATCACCAATCATCATCCGTGTCCCCAATACTCACATTTATGTCACTTCCTGTCCTTTACATCATCACCAATCATCATCCGTGTCCCCAATACTCACATTTATGCCACTTCCTGTCCTCTACATCATCACCAATCATCATCCGTGTCCCCAATACTCACATTTATGTCACTTCCTGTCCTCTACATCATCACCAATCATCATCCGTGTCCCCAATACTCACATTTATGTCACTTCCTGTCCTCTACATCATCACCAATCATCATCCGTGTCCCCAATACTCACATTTATGTCACTTCCTGTCCTCTACATCATCATCACCAATCACCATCCGTGTCCCCAATACTCACATTTATGTCACTTTCTGTCCTCTACATCACCAATCATCATCCGTGTCCCCAATACTCACATTTATGTCACTTCCTGTCCTCTACATCATCACCACCAATCACCATCCGTGTCCCCAATACTCACATTTATGTCACTTCCTGTCCTCTACATCTTCACCACCAATCATCATCCGTGTCCCCAATACTCACATTTATGTCACTTCCTGTCCTCTACATCATCACCAATCACCATCCGTGTCCCCAATACCCACATTTATGTCACTTCCTGTCCTTTACATCACCACCAATCACCATCCGTGTCCCCAATACTCACATTTATGTCACTTCCTGTCCTCTACATCATCACCACCAATCACCATCCGTGTCCCCAATACTCACATTTATGTCACTTCCTGTCCTCTACATCTTCACCACCAATCATCATCCGTGTCCCCAATACCCACATTTATGTCACTTCCTGTCCTCTACATCATCACCAATCATCATCCGTGTCCCCAATACTCACATTTATGTCACTTCCTGTCCTCTACATCATCACCACCAATCACCATCCGTGTCCCCAATACTCACATTTATGTCACTTCCTGTCCTCTACATCATCATCAATCATCATCCGTGTCCCCAATACTCACATTTATGTCACTTCCTGTCCTCTACATCACCAATCATCATCCGTGTCCCCAATACTCACATTTATGTCACTTCCTGTCCTCTACATCATCACCACCAATCATCATCCGTGTCCCCAATACTCACATTTATGTCACTTCCTGTCCTCTACATCATCACCGATCACCATCCGTGTCCCCAATACTCACATTTATGTCACTTCCTTTCCTCTACATCTCCACCAATCATCATCCGTGTCCCCAATACTCACATTTATGTCACTTCCTGTCCTCTACATCATCATCACCAATCATCCGTGTCCCCAATACTCACATTTATGTCACTTCCTGTCCTCTACATCATCACCAATCATCATCCGTGTCCCCAATACTCACATTTATGTCACTTCCTGTCCTCTACATCATCACCAATCATCATCCGTGTCCCCAATACTCACATTTATGTCACTTCCTGTCCTTTACATCATCACCAATCATCATCCGTGTCCCCAATACTCACATTTATGCCACTTCCTGTCCTCTACATCATCACCAATCATCATCCGTGTCCCCAATACTCACATTTATGTCACTTCCTGTCCTCTACATCATCACCAATCATCATCCGTGTCCCCAATACTCACATTTATGTCACTTCCTGTCCTCTACATCATCACCAATCATCATCCGTGTCCCCAATACTCACATTTATGTCACTTCCTGTCCTCTACATCATCATCACCAATCACCATCCGTGTCCCCAATACTCACATTTATGTCACTTTCTGTCCTCTACATCACCAATCATCATCCGTGTCCCCAATACTCACATTTATGTCACTTCCTGTCCTCTACATCATCACCACCAATCACCATCCGTGTCCCCAATACTCACATTTATGTCACTTCCTGTCCTCTACATCTTCACCACCAATCATCATCCATGTCCCCAATACTCACATTTATGTCACTTCCTGTCCTCTACATCATCACCAATCACCATCCGTGTCCCCAATACCCACATTTATGTCACTTCCTGTCCTTTACATCACCACCAATCACCATCCGTGTCCCCAATACTCACATTTATGTCACTTCCTGTCCTCTACATCATCACCAATCATCATCCGTGTCCCCAATACTCACATTTATGTCACTTCCTGTCCTCTACATCACCACCAATCATCATCCGTGTCCCCAATACTCACATTTATGTCACTTCCTGTCCTCTACATCTTCACCACCAATCATCATCCGTGTCCCCAATACCCACATTTATGTCACTTCCTGTCCTCTACATCATCACCAATCATCATCCGTGTCCCCAATACTCACATTTATGTCACTTCCTGTCCTCTACATCATCACCACCAATCACCATCCGTGTCCCCAATACTCACATTTATGTCACTTCCTGTCCTCTACATCATCATCAATCATCATCCGTGTCCCCAATACTCACATTTATGTCACTTCCTGTCCTCTACATCACCAATCATCATCCGTGTCCCCAATACTCACATTTATGTCACTTCCTGTCCTCTACATCATCACCACCAATCATCATCCCTGTCCCCAATACTCACATTTATGTCACTTCCTGTCCTCTACATCATCACCAATCATCATCCGTATCCCCAATACTCACATTTATGTCACTTCCTGTCCTCTACATCATCACCAATCATCATCCGTGTCCCCAATACTCACATTTATGTCACTTCCTGTCCTCTACATCACCACCAATCACCATCCGTGTCCCCAATACTCACATTTATGTCACTTCCTGTCCTCTACATCATCATCAATCATCATCCGTGTCCCCAATACTCACATTTATGTCACTTCCTGTCCTCTACATCACCAATCATCATCCGTGTCCCCAATACTCACATTTATGTCACTTCCTGTCCTCTTCATCATCACCACCAATCATCATCCGTGTCCCCAATACTCACATTTATGTCACTTCCTGTCCTCTTCATCATCACCACCAATCATCATCCGTGTCCCCAATACTCACATTTATGTCACTTCCTGTCCTCTACATCATCTCCAATCATCATCCGTGTCCCCAATACTCACATTTATGTCACTTCCTGTCCTCTACATCACCACCAATCACCATCCATGTCCCCAATACTCACATTTATGTCACTTCCTGTCCTCTACATCATCATCACCAATCATCATCCGTGTCCCCAATACTCACATTTATGTCACTTCCTGTCCTCTACATCATCACCACCAATCATCATCATCCCTGTCCCCAATACTCACATTTATGTCACTTCCCGTCCTCTACATCACCACCAATCATCATCCGTGTCCCCAATACTCACATTTATGTCACTTCCCGTCCTCTACATCATCATCACCAATCATCATCCGTGTCCCCAATACTCACATTTATGTCACTTCCTGTCCTCTACATCATCACCGATCACCATCCGTGTCCCCAATACTCACATTTATGTCACTTCCTGTCCTCTACATCATCATCACCAATCATCATCCGTGTCCCCAATACTCACATTTATGTCACTTCCTGTCCTCTACATCATCACCGATCACCATCCGTGTCCCCAATACTCACATTTATGTCACTTCCTGTCCTCTACATCATCACCAATCATCATCCGTGTCCCCAATACTCACATTTATGTCACTTCCTGTCCTCTACATCATCACTAATCATCATCCGTGTCCCCAATACTCACATTTATGTCACTTCCTGTCCTCTACATCATCACCAATCATCATCCGTGTCCCCAATACTCACATTTATGTCACTTCCTGTCCTCTACATCACCACCAATCACCATCCGTGTCCCCAATACTCACATTTATGTCACTTCCTGTCCTCTACATCATCACCAATCATCATCCGTGTCCCCAATACTCACATTTATGTCACTTCCTGTCCTTTACATCATCACCAATCATCATCCGTGTCCCCAATACTCACATTTATGCCACTTCCTGTCCTCTACATCATCACCAATCATCATCCGTGTCCCCAATACTCACATTTATGTCACTTCCTGTCCTCTACATCATCACCAATCATCATCCGTGTCCCCAATACTCACATTTATGTCACTTCCTGTCCTCTACATCATCACCAATCATCATCCGTGTCCCCAATACTCACATTTATGTCACTTCCTGTCCTCTACATCATCATCACCAATCACCATCCGTGTCCCCAATACTCACATTTATGTCACTTTCTGTCCTCTACATCACCAATCATCATCCGTGTCCCCAATACTCACATTTATGTCACTTCCTGTCCTCTACATCATCACCACCAATCACCATCCGTGTCCCCAATACTCACATTTATGTCACTTCCTGTCCTCTACATCTTCACCACCAATCATCATCCATGTCCCCAATACTCACATTTATGTCACTTCCTGTCCTCTACATCATCACCAATCACCATCCGTGTCCCCAATACCCACATTTATGTCACTTCCTGTCCTTTACATCACCACCAATCACCATCCGTGTCCCCAATACTCACATTTATGTCACTTCCTGTCCTCTACATCACCACCAATCACCATCCGTGTCCCCAATAATCACATTTATGTCACTTCCTGTCCTCTACATCATCACCAATCATCATCCGTGTCCCCAATACTCACATTTATGTCACTTCCTGTCCTTTACATCATCACCAATCATCATCCGTGTCCCCAATACTCACATTTATGCCACTTCCTGTCCTCTACATCATCACCAATCATCATCCGTGTCCCCAATACTCACATTTATGTCACTTCCTGTCCTCTACATCATCACCAATCATCATCCGTGTCCCCAATACTCACATTTATGTCACTTCCTGTCCTCTACATCATCACCAATCATCATCCGTGTCCCCAATACTCACATTTATGTCACTTCCTGTCCTCTACATCATCATCACCAATCACCATCCGTGTCCCCAATACTCACATTTATGTCACTTTCTGTCCTCTACATCACCAATCATCATCCGTGTCCCCAATACTCACATTTATGTCACTTCCTGTCCTCTACATCATCACCACCAATCACCATCCGTGTCCCCAATACTCACATTTATGTCACTTCCTGTCCTCTACATCTTCACCACCAATCATCATCCATGTCCCCAATACTCACATTTATGTCACTTCCTGTCCTCTACATCATCACCAATCACCATCCGTGTCCCCAATACTCACATTTATGTCACTTCCTGTCCTTTACATCACCACCAATCACCATCCGTGTCCCCAATACTCACATTTATGTCACTTCCTGTCCTCTACATCATCACCACCAATCACCATCCGTGTCCCCAATACTCACATTTATGTCACTTCCTGTCCTCTACATCTTCACCACCAATCATCATCCGTGTCCCCAATACCCACATTTATGTCACTTCCTGTCCTCTACATCATCACCAATCATCATCCGTGTCCCCAATACTCACATTTATGTCACTTCCTGTCCTCTACATCATCACCACCAATCACCATCCGTGTCCCCAATACTCACATTTATGTCACTTCCTGTCCTCTACATCATCATCAATCATCATCCGTGTCCCCAATACTCACATTTATGTCACTTCCTGTCCTCTACATCACCAATCATCATCCGTGTCCCCAATACTCACATTTATGTCACTTCCTGTCCTCTACATCATCACCACCAATCATCATCCCTGTCCCCAATACTCACATTTATGTCACTTCCTGTCCTCTACATCATCACCACCAATCATCATCCCTGTCCCCAATACTCACATTTATGTCACTTCCTGTCGTCTACATCATCATCACCAATCATCCGTGTCCCCAATACTCACATTTATGTCACTTCCTGTCCTCTACATCATCACCAATCATCATCCGTGTCCCCAATACTCACATTTATGTCACTTCCTGTCCTCTACATCATCACCAATCATCATCCGTGTCCCCAATACTCACATTTATGTCACTTCCTGTCCTTTACATCATCACCAATCATCATCCGTGTCCCCAATACTCACATTTATGCCACTTCCTGTCCTCTACATCATCACCAATCATCATCCGTGTCCCCAATACTCACATTTATGTCACTTCCTGTCCTCTACATCATCACCAATCATCATCCGTGTCCCCAATACTCACATTTATGTCACTTCCTGTCCTCTACATCATCACCAATCATCATCCGTGTCCCCAATACTCACATTTATGTCACTTCCTGTCCTCTACATCATCATCACCAATCACCATCCGTGTCCCCAATACTCACATTTATGTCACTTTCTGTCCTCTACATCACCAATCATCATCCGTGTCCCCAATACTCACATTTATGTCACTTCCTGTCCTCTACATCATCACCACCAATCACCATCCGTGTCCCCAATACTCACATTTATGTCACTTCCTGTCCTCTACATCTTCACCACCAATCATCATCCATGTCCCCAATACTCACATTTATGTCACTTCCTGTCCTCTACATCATCACCAATCACCATCCGTGTCCCCAATACCCACATTTATGTCACTTCCTGTCCTTTACATCACCACCAATCACCATCCGTGTCCCCAATACTCACATTTATGTCACTTCCTGTCCTCTACATCATCACCAATCATCATCCGTGTCCCCAATACTCACATTTATGTCACTTCCTGTCCTCTACATCACCACCAATCATCATCCGTGTCCCCAATACTCACATTTATGTCACTTCCTGTCCTCTACATCTTCACCACCAATCATCATCCGTGTCCCCAATACCCACATTTATGTCACTTCCTGTCCTCTACATCATCACCAATCATCATCCGTGTCCCCAATACTCACATTTATGTCACTTCCTGTCCTCTACATCATCACCACCAATCACCATCCGTGTCCCCAATACTCACATTTATGTCACTTCCTGTCCTCTACATCATCATCAATCATCATCCGTGTCCCCAATACTCACATTTATGTCACTTCCTGTCCTCTACATCACCAATCATCATCCGTGTCCCCAATACTCACATTTATGTCACTTCCTGTCCTCTACATCATCACCACCAATCATCATCCCTGTCCCCAATACTCACATTTATGTCACTTCCTGTCCTCTACATCATCACCAATCATCATCCGTATCCCCAATACTCACATTTATGTCACTTCCTGTCCTCTACATCATCACCAATCATCATCCGTGTCCCCAATACTCACATTTATGTCACTTCCTGTCCTCTACATCACCACCAATCACCATCCGTGTCCCCAATACTCACATTTATGTCACTTCCTGTCCTCTACATCATCATCAATCATCATCCGTGTCCCCAATACTCACATTTATGTCACTTCCTGTCCTCTACATCACCAATCATCATCCGTGTCCCCAATACTCACATTTATGTCACTTCCTGTCCTCTTCATCATCACCACCAATCATCATCCGTGTCCCCAATACTCACATTTATGTCACTTCCTGTCCTCTTCATCATCACCACCAATCATCATCCGTGTCCCCAATACTCACATTTATGTCACTTCCTGTCCTCTACATCATCTCCAATCATCATCCGTGTCCCCAATACTCACATTTATGTCACTTCCTGTCCTCTACATCACCACCAATCACCATCCATGTCCCCAATACTCACATTTATGTCACTTCCTGTCCTCTACATCATCATCACCAATCATCATCCGTGTCCCCAATACTCACATTTATGTCACTTCCTGTCCTCTACATCATCACCACCAATCATCATCATCCCTGTCCCCAATACTCACATTTATGTCACTTCCCGTCCTCTACATCACCACCAATCATCATCCGTGTCCCCAATACTCACATTTATGTCACTTCCCGTCCTCTACATCATCATCACCAATCATCATCCGTGTCCCCAATACTCACATTTATGTCACTTCCTGTCCTCTACATCATCACCGATCACCATCCGTGTCCCCAATACTCACATTTATGTCACTTCCTGTCCTCTACATCATCATCACCAATCATCATCCGTGTCCCCAATACTCACATTTATGTCACTTCCTGTCCTCTACATCATCACCGATCACCATCCGTGTCCCCAATACTCACATTTATGTCACTTCCTGTCCTCTACATCATCACCAATCATCATCCGTGTCCCCAATACTCACATTTATGTCACTTCCTGTCCTCTACATCATCACTAATCATCATCCGTGTCCCCAATACTCACATTTATGTCACTTCCTGTCCTCTACATCATCACCAATCATCATCCGTGTCCCCAATACTCACATTTATGTCACTTCCTGTCCTCTACATCACCACCAATCACCATCCGTGTCCCCAATACTCACATTTATGTCACTTCCTGTCCTCTACATCATCACCAATCATCATCCGTGTCCCCAATACTCACATTTATGTCACTTCCTGTCCTTTACATCATCACCAATCATCATCCGTGTCCCCAATACTCACATTTATGCCACTTCCTGTCCTCTACATCATCACCAATCATCATCCGTGTCCCCAATACTCACATTTATGTCACTTCCTGTCCTCTACATCATCACCAATCATCATCCGTGTCCCCAATACTCACATTTATGTCACTTCCTGTCCTCTACATCATCACCAATCATCATCCGTGTCCCCAATACTCACATTTATGTCACTTCCTGTCCTCTACATCATCATCACCAATCACCATCCGTGTCCCCAATACTCACATTTATGTCACTTTCTGTCCTCTACATCACCAATCATCATCCGTGTCCCCAATACTCACATTTATGTCACTTCCTGTCCTCTACATCATCACCACCAATCACCATCCGTGTCCCCAATACTCACATTTATGTCACTTCCTGTCCTCTACATCTTCACCACCAATCATCATCCATGTCCCCAATACTCACATTTATGTCACTTCCTGTCCTCTACATCATCACCAATCACCATCCGTGTCCCCAATACCCACATTTATGTCACTTCCTGTCCTTTACATCACCACCAATCACCATCCGTGTCCCCAATACTCACATTTATGTCACTTCCTGTCCTCTACATCACCACCAATCACCATCCGTGTCCCCAATAATCACATTTATGTCACTTCCTGTCCTCTACATCATCACCAATCATCATCCGTGTCCCCAATACTCACATTTATGTCACTTCCTGTCCTTTACATCATCACCAATCATCATCCGTGTCCCCAATACTCACATTTATGCCACTTCCTGTCCTCTACATCATCACCAATCATCATCCGTGTCCCCAATACTCACATTTATGTCACTTCCTGTCCTCTACATCATCACCAATCATCATCCGTGTCCCCAATACTCACATTTATGTCACTTCCTGTCCTCTACATCATCACCAATCATCATCCGTGTCCCCAATACTCACATTTATGTCACTTCCTGTCCTCTACATCATCATCACCAATCACCATCCGTGTCCCCAATACTCACATTTATGTCACTTTCTGTCCTCTACATCACCAATCATCATCCGTGTCCCCAATACTCACATTTATGTCACTTCCTGTCCTCTACATCATCACCACCAATCACCATCCGTGTCCCCAATACTCACATTTATGTCACTTCCTGTCCTCTACATCTTCACCACCAATCATCATCCATGTCCCCAATACTCACATTTATGTCACTTCCTGTCCTCTACATCATCACCAATCACCATCCGTGTCCCCAATACTCACATTTATGTCACTTCCTGTCCTTTACATCACCACCAATCACCATCCGTGTCCCCAATACTCACATTTATGTCACTTCCTGTCCTCTACATCATCACCACCAATCACCATCCGTGTCCCCAATACTCACATTTATGTCACTTCCTGTCCTCTACATCTTCACCACCAATCATCATCCGTGTCCCCAATACCCACATTTATGTCACTTCCTGTCCTCTACATCATCACCAATCATCATCCGTGTCCCCAATACTCACATTTATGTCACTTCCTGTCCTCTACATCATCACCACCAATCACCATCCGTGTCCCCAATACTCACATTTATGTCACTTCCTGTCCTCTACATCATCATCAATCATCATCCGTGTCCCCAATACTCACATTTATGTCACTTCCTGTCCTCTACATCACCAATCATCATCCGTGTCCCCAATACTCACATTTATGTCACTTCCTGTCCTCTACATCATCACCACCAATCATCATCCCTGTCCCCAATACTCACATTTATGTCACTTCCTGTCCTCTACATCATCACCACCAATCATCATCCCTGTCCCCAATACTCACATTTATGTCACTTCCTGTCCTCTACATCATCACCAATCATCATCCGTGTCCCCAATACTCACATTTATGTCACTTCCTGTCCTCTACATCATCACCAATCATCATCCGTGTCCCCAATACTCACATTTATGTCACTTCCTGTCCTCTACATCACCACCAATCACCATCCGTGTCCCCAATACTCACATTTATGTCACTTCCTGTCCTCTACATCATCATCAATCATCATCCGTGTCCCCAATACTCACATTTATGTCACTTCCTGTCCTCTACATCACCAATCATCATCCGTGTCCCCAATACTCACATTTATGTCACTTCCTGTCCTCTTCATCATCACCACCAATCATCATCCGTGTCCCCAATACTCACATTTATGTCACTTCCTGTCCTCTACATCATCTCCAATCATCATCCGTGTCCCCAATACTCACATTTATGTCACTTCCTGTCCTCTACATCACCACCAATCACCATCCATGTCCCCAATACTCACATTTATGTCACTTCCTGTCCTCTACATCATCACCACCAATCATCATCATCCCTGTCCCCAATACTCACATTTATGTCACTTCCCGTCCTCTACATCACCACCAATCATCATCCGTGTCCCCAATACTCACATTTATGTCACTTCCTGTCCTCTACATCATCACCACCAATCATCATCATCCCTGTCCCCAATACTCACATTTATGTCACTTCCCGTCCTCTACATCATCACCAATCATCATCCGTGTCCCCAATACTCACATTTATGTCACTTCCTGTCCTCTACATCATCACCGATCACCATCCGTGTCCCCAATACTCACATTTATGTCACTTCCTGTCCTCTACATCATCACCAATCATCATCCGTGTCCCCAATACTCACATTTATGTCACTTCCTGTCCTCTACATCATCACTAATCATCATCCGTGTCCCCAATACTCACATTTATGTCACTTCCTGTCCTCTACATCATCACCAATCATCATCCGTGTCCCCAATACTCACATTTATGTCACTTCCTGTCCTCTACATCACCACCAATCACCATCCGTGTCCCCAATACTCACATTTATGTCACTTCCTGTCCTCTACATCACCACCAATCATCATCCGTGTCCCCAATACTCACATTTATGTCACTTCCTGTCCTCTACATCATCACCAATCACCATCCGTGTCCCCAATACTCACATTTATGTCACTTCCTGTCCTCTACATCATCACCAATCATCATCCGTGTCCCCAATACTCACATTTATGTCACTTCCTGTCCTCTACATCACCACCAATCATCATCCGTGTCCCCAATACTCACATTTATGACACTTCCTGTCCTCTACATCATCACCAATCACCATCCGTGTCCCCAATACTCACATTTATGTCACTTCCTGTCCTCTACATCATCACCAATCATCATCCGTGTCCCCAATACTCACATTTATGTCACTTCCTGTCCTCTTCATCATCACCAATCATCATCCGTGTCCCCAATACTCACATTTATGTCACTTCCTGTCCTCTACATCATCACCAATCATCATCCGTGTCCCCAATACTCACATTTATGTCACTTCCTGTCTTCTACATCACATCCAATCACCATCCGTGTCCCCAATACTCACATTTATGTCACTTCCTGTCCTCTACATCATCACCAATCATCATCCGTGTCCCCAATACTCACATTTATGTCACTTCCTGTCTTCTACATCACCACCAATCATCATCCGTGTCCCCAATACTCACATTTATGTCACTTCCTGTCTTCTACATCATCACCAATCATCATCCGTGTCCCCAATACTCACATTTATGTCACTTCCTGTCCTCTACATCATCACCAATCATCATCCGTGTCCCCAATACTCACATTTATGTCACTTCCTGTCCTCTACATCACCACCAATCATCATCCGTGTCCCCAATACTCACATTTATGTCACTTCCTGTCCTCTACATCATCATCACCAATCATCATCCGTGTCCCCAATACTCACATTTATGTCACTTCCTGTCCTCTACATCACCACCAATCATCATCCGTGTCCCCAATACTCACATTTATGTCACTTCCTGTCCTCTACATCATCACCAATCATCATCCGTGTCCCCAATACTCACATTTATGTCACTTCCTGTCCTCTACATCATCACCAATCACCATCCGTGTCCCCAATACTCACATTTATGTCACTTCCTGTCCTCTTCATCATCACCACCAATCATCATCCGTGTCCCCAATACTCACATTTATGTCACTTCCTGTCCTCTTCATCATCACCACCAATCATCATCCGTGTCCCCAATACTCACATTTATGTCACTTCCTGTCCTCTACATCATCACCAATCATCATCCGTGTCCCCAATACTCACATTTATGTCACTTCCTGTCCTCTACATCACCACCAATCATCATCCGTGTCCCCAATACTCACATTTATGTCACTTCCTGTCCTCTACATCACCACCAATCATCATCCGTGTCCCCAATACTCACATTTATGTCACTTCCTGTCCTTTACATCACCACCAATCATCATCCGTGTCCCCAATACTCACATTTATGTCACTTCCTGTCCTCTACATCACCTCCACCAATCATCATCCGTGTCCCCAATACTCGCATTTATGTCACTTCCTGTCCTCTACATCACCAATCATCATCCGTGTCCCCAATACTCACATTTATGTCACTTCCTGTCCTCTACATCATCACCTCCAATCATCATCCGTGTCCCCAATACTCACATTTATGTCACTTCCTGTCCTCTACATCACCACCAATCATCATCCGTGTCCCCAATACTCACATTTATGTCACTTCCTGTCCTCTACATCACCAATCATCATCCGTGTCCCCAATACTCACATTTATGTCACTTCCTGTCCTCTACATCACCACCAATCATCATCCGTGTCCCCAATACTCACATTTATGTCACTTCCTGTCCTCTACATCATCACCACCAATCATCATCCGTGTCCCCAATACTCACATTTATGTCACTTCCTGTCCTCTACATCACCACCAATCATCATCCGTGTCCCCAATACTCACATTTATGTCACTTCCTGTCCTCTACATCACCACCAATCATCATCCGTGTCCCCAATACTCACATTTATGTCACTTCCTGTCCTCTACATCATCATCACCAATCATCATCCGTGTCCCCAATACTCACATTTATGTCACTTCCTGTCCTCTACATCATCATCACCAATCATCATCCGTGTCCCCAATACTCACATTTATGTCACTTCCTGTCCTCTACATCATCACCAATCATCATCCGTGTCCCCAATACTCACATTTATGTCACTTCCTGTCCTCTACATCACCACCAATCATCATCCGTGTCCCCAATACTCACATTTATGTCACTTCCTGTCCTCTACATCATCACCAATCATCATCCGTGTCCCCAATACTCACATTTATGTCACTTCCTGTCCTCTACATCATCACCAATCATCATCCGTGTCCCCAATACTCACATTTATGTCACTTCCTGTCCTCTACATCACCACCAATCATCATCCGTGTCCCCAATACTCACATTTATGTCACTTCCTGTCCTCTACATCATCATCACCAATCATCATCCGTGTCCCCAATACTCACATTTATGTCACTTCCTGTCCTCTACATCATCACCACCAATCATCATCCGTGTCCCCAATACTCACATTTATGTCACTTCCTGTCCTCTACATCATCACCAATCATCATCCGTGTCCCCAATACTCACATTTATGTCACTTCCTGTCCTCTACATCATCACCAATCATCATCCGTGTCCCCAATACTCACATTTATGTCACTTCCTGTCCTCTACATCATCACCAATCATCATCCGTGTCCCCAATACTCACATTTATGTCACTTCCTGTCCTCTACATCATCATCACCAATCATCATCCGTGTCCCCAATACTCACATTTATGTCACTTCCTGTCCTCTACATCACCACCAATCATCATCCGTGTCCCCAATACTCACATTTATGTCACTTCCTGTCCTCTACATCATCACCAATCATCATCCGTGTCCCCAATACTCACATTTATGTCACTTCCTGTCCTCTACATCATCACCAATCATCATCCGTGTCCCCAATACTCACATTTATGTCACTTCCCATCCTCTACATCATCACCAATCATCATCCGTGTCCCCAATACTCACATTTATGTCACTTCCTGTCCTCTACATCATCATCACCAATCATCATCCGTGTCCCCAATACTCACATTTATGTCACTTCCTGTCCTCTACATCACCACCAATCATCATCCGTGTCCCCAATACCCACATTTATGTCACTTCCTGTCCTTTACATCACCACCAATCACCATCCGTGTCCCCAATACTCACATTTATGTCACTTCCTGTCCTCTACATCATCACCACCAATCACCATCCGTGTCCCCAATACTCACATTTATGTCACTTCCTGTCCTCTACATCTTCACCACCAATCATCATCCGTGTCCCCAATACCCACATTTATGTCACTTCCTGTCCTCTACATCATCACCAATCATCATCCGTGTCCCCAATACTCACATTTATGTCACTTCCTGTCCTCTACATCATCACCACCAATCACCATCCGTGTCCCCAATACTCACATTTATGTCACTTCCTGTCCTCTACATCATCATCAATCATCATCCGTGTCCCCAATACTCACATTTATGTCACTTCCTGTCCTCTACATCACCAATCATCATCCGTGTCCCCAATACTCACATTTATGTCACTTCCTGTCCTCTTCATCATCACCACCAATCATCATCCGTGTCCCCAATACTCACATTTATGTCACTTCCTGTCCTCTACATCATCACCACCAATCATCATCCGTGTCCCCAATACTCACATTTATGTCACTTCCTGTCCTCTACATCACCACCAATCATCATCCCTGTCCCCAATACTCACATTTATGTCACTTCCTGTCCTCTACATCATCACCACCAATCATCATCCCTGTCCCCAATACTCACATTTATGTCACTTCCTGTCCTCTACATCATCACCAATCATCATCCGTGTCCCCAATACTCACATTTATGTCACTTCCTGTCCTCTACATCTTCACCACCAATCATCATCCGTGTCCCCAATACTCACATTTATGTCACTTCCTGTCCTCTACATCATCACCAATCATCATCCGTGTCCCCAATACTCACATTTATGTCACTTCCTGTCCTCTACATCACCTCCAATCATCATCCGTGTCCCCAATACTCACATTTATGTCACTTCCTGTCCTCTACATCATCATCACCAATCACCATCCGTGTCCCCAATACTCACATTTATGTCACTTCCTGTCCTCTACATCATCATCAATCATCATCCGTGTCCCCAATACTCACATTTATGTCACTTCCTGTCCTCTACATCACCAATCATCATCCGTGTCCCCAATACTCACATTTATGTCACTTCCTGTCCTCTTCATCATCACCACCAATCATCATCCGTGTCCCCAATACTCACATTTATGTCACTTCCTGTCCTCTACATCATCACCAATCATCATCCGTGTCCCCAATACTCACATTTATGTCACTTCCTGTCCTCTACATCATCACTAATCATCATCCGTGTCCCCAATACTCACATTTATGTCACTTCCTGTCCTCTACATCATCACCACCAATCACCATCCGTGTCCCCAATACTCACATTTATGTCACTTCCTGTCCTCTACATCATCATCAATCATCATCCGTGTCCCCAATACTCACATTTATGTCACTTCCTGTCCTCTACATCACCAATCATCATCCGTGTCCCCAATACTCACATTTATGTCACTTCCTGTCCTCTTCATCATCACCACCAATCATCATCCGTGTCCCCAATACTCACATTTATGTCACTTCCTGTCCTCTACATCATCACCACCAATCATCATCCCTGTCCCCAATACTCACATTTATGTCACTTCCTGTCCTCTACATCATCACCAATCATCATCCGTGTCCCCAATACTCACATTTATGTCACTTCCTGTCCTCTACATCTTCACCACCAATCATCATCCGTGTCCCCAATACTCACATTTATGTCACTTCCTGTCCTCTACATCATCACCAATCATCATCCGTGTCCCCAATACTCACATTTATGTCACTTCCTGTCCTCTACATCATCACCACCAATCATCATCCCTGTCCCCAATACTCACATTTATGTCACTTCCTGTCCTCTACATCATCACCACCAATCATCATCCCTGTCCCCAATACTCACATTTATGTCACTTCCTGTCCTCTACATCATCACCAATCATCATCCGTGTCCCCAATACTCACATTTATGTCACTTCCTGTCCTCTACATCATCACCAATCATCATCCGTGTCCCCAATACTCACATTTATGTCACTTCCTGTCCTCTACATCACCACCAATCACCATCCGTGTCCCCAATACTCACATTTATGTCACTTCCTGTCCTCTACATCATCATCAATCATCATCCGTGTCCCCAATACTCACATTTATGTCACTTCCTGTCCTCTACATCACCAATCATCATCCGTGTCCCCAATACTCACATTTATGTCACTTCCTGTCCTCTTCATCATCACCACCAATCATCATCCGTGTCCCCAATACTCACATTTATGTCACTTCCTGTCCTCTACATCATCACCACCAATCATCATCCGTGTCCCCAATACTCACATTTATGTCACTTCCCATCCTCTACATCATCACCAATCATCATCCGTGTCCCCAATACTCACATTTATGTCACTTCCTGTCCTCTACATCACCACCAATCACCATCCATGTCCCCAATACTCACATTTATGTCACTTCCTGTCCTCTACATCATCATCACCAATCATCATCCGTGTCCCCAATACTCACATTTATGTCACTTCCTGTCCTCTACATCATCACCACCAATCATCATCATCCCTGTCCCCAATACTCACATTTATGTCACTTCCCGTCCTCTACATCATCATCACCAATCATCATCCGTGTCCCCAATACTCACATTTATGTCACTTCCTGTCCTCTACATCATCACCGATCACCATCCGTGTCCCCAATACTCACATTTATGTCACTTCCTGTCCTCTACATCATCATCACCAATCATCATCCGTGTCCCCAATACTCACATTTATGTCACTTCCTGTCCTCTACATCATCACCGATCACCATCCGTGTCCCCAATACTCACATTTATGTCACTTCCTGTCCTCTACATCATCACCAATCATCATCCGTGTCCCCAATACTCACATTTATGTCACTTCCTGTCCTCTACATCATCACTAATCATCATCCGTGTCCCCAATACTCACATTTATGTCACTTCCTGTCCTCTACATCATCACCAATCATCATCCGTGTCCCCAATACTCACATTTATGTCACTTCCTGTCCTCTACATCACCACCAATCACCATCCGTGTCCCCAATACTCACATTTATGTCACTTCCTGTCCTCTACATCACCACCAATCATCATCCGTGTCCCCAATACTCACATTTATGTCACTTCCTGTCCTCTACATCATCACCAATCACCATCCGTGTCCCCAATACTCACATTTATGTCACTTCCTGTCCTCTACATCATCACCAATCATCATCCGTGTCCCCAATACTCACATTTATGTCACTTCCTGTCCTCTACATCACCACCAATCATCATCCGTGTCCCCAATACTCACATTTATGACACTTCCTGTCCTCTACATCATCACCAATCACCATCCGTGTCCCCAATACTCACATTTATGTCACTTCCTGTCCTCTACATCATCACCAATCATCATCCGTGTCCCCAATACTCACATTTATGTCACTTCCTGTCCTCTTCATCATCACCAATCATCATCCGTGTCCCCAATACTCACATTTATGTCACTTCCTGTCCTCTACATCATCACCAATCATCATCCGTGTCCCCAATACTCACATTTATGTCACTTCCTGTCTTCTACATCACATCCAATCACCATCCGTGTCCCCAATACTCACATTTATGTCACTTCCTGTCTTCTACATCATCACCAATCATCATCCGTGTCCCCAATACTCACATTTATGTCACTTCCTGTCCTCTACATCATCACCAATCATCATCCGTGTCCCCAATACTCACATTTATGTCACTTCCTGTCCTCTACATCACCACCAATCATCATCCGTGTCCCCAATACTCACATTTATGTCACTTCCTGTCCTCTACATCATCATCACCAATCATCATCCGTGTCCCCAATACTCACATTTATGTCACTTCCTGTCCTCTACATCACCACCAATCATCATCCGTGTCCCCAATACTCACATTTATGTCACTTCCTGTCCTCTACATCATCACCAATCATCATCCGTGTCCCCAATACTCACATTTATGTCACTTCCTGTCCTCTACATCATCACCAATCACCATCCGTGTCCCCAATACTCACATTTATGTCACTTCCTGTCCTCTTCATCATCACCACCAATCATCATCCGTGTCCCCAATACTCACATTTATGTCACTTCCTGTCCTCTTCATCATCACCACCAATCATCATCCGTGTCCCCAATACTCACATTTATGTCACTTCCTGTCCTCTACATCATCACCAATCATCATCCGTGTCCCCAATACTCACATTTATGTCACTTCCTGTCCTCTACATCACCACCAATCATCATCCGTGTCCCCAATACTCACATTTATGTCACTTCCTGTCCTCTACATCACCACCAATCATCATCCGTGTCCCCAATACTCACATTTATGTCACTTCCTGTCCTTTACATCACCACCAATCATCATCCGTGTCCCCAATACTCACATTTATGTCACTTCCTGTCCTCTACATCACCTCCACCAATCATCATCCGTGTCCCCAATACTCGCATTTATGTCACTTCCTGTCCTCTACATCACCAATCATCATCCGTGTCCCCAATACTCACATTTATGTCACTTCCTGTCCTCTACATCATCACCTCCAATCATCATCCGTGTCCCCAATACTCACATTTATGTCACTTCCTGTCCTCTACATCACCACCAATCATCATCCGTGTCCCCAATACTCACATTTATGTCACTTCCTGTCCTCTACATCACCAATCATCATCCGTGTCCCCAATACTCACATTTATGTCACTTCCTGTCCTCTACATCACCACCAATCATCATCCGTGTCCCCAATACTCACATTTATGTCACTTCCTGTCCTCTACATCATCACCACCAATCATCATCCGTGTCCCCAATACTCACATTTATGTCACTTCCTGTCCTCTACATCACCACCAATCATCATCCGTGTCCCCAATACTCACATTTATGTCACTTCCTGTCCTCTACATCACCACCAATCATCATCCGTGTCCCCAATACTCACATTTATGTCACTTCCTGTCCTCTACATCATCATCACCAATCATCATCCGTGTCCCCAATACTCACATTTATGTCACTTCCTGTCCTCTACATCATCACCAATCATCATCCGTGTCCCCAATACTCACATTTATGTCACTTCCTGTCCTCTACATCACCACCAATCATCATCCGTGTCCCCAATACTCACATTTATGTCACTTCCTGTCCTCTACATCATCACCAATCATCATCCGTGTCCCCAATACTCACATTTATGTCACTTCCTGTCCTCTACATCACCACCAATCATCATCCGTGTCCCCAATACTCACATTTATGTCACTTCCTGTCCTCTACATCATCACCAATCATCATCCGTGTCCCCAATACTCACATTTATGTCACTTCCTGTCCTCTACATCATCACCAATCATCATCCGTGTCCCCAATACTCACATTTATGTCACTTCCTGTCCTCTACATCATCACCAATCATCATCCGTGTCCCCAATACTCACATTTATGTCACTTCCTGTCCTCTACATCATCACCAATCATCATCCGTGTCCCCAATACTCACATTTATGTCACTTCCTGTCCTCTACATCATCATCACCAATCATCATCCGTGTCCCCAATACTCACATTTATGTCACTTCCTGTCCTCTACATCACCACCAATCATCATCCGTGTCCCCAATACTCACATTTATGTCACTTCCTGTCCTCTACATCATCACCAATCATCATCCGTGTCCCCAATACTCACATTTATGTCACTTCCTGTCCTCTACATCATCACCAATCATCATCCGTGTCCCCAATACTCACATTTATGTCACTTCCCATCCTCTACATCATCACCAATCATCATCCGTGTCCCCAATACTCACATTTATGTCACTTCCTGTCCTCTACATCACCACCACCAATCATCCGTGTCCCCAATACTCACATTTATGTCACTTCCTGTCCTCTTCATCACCACCAATCATCATCCGTGTCCCCAATACTCACATTTATGTCACTTCCTGTCCTCTACATCACCAATCATCATCCGTGTCCCCAATACTCACATTTATGTCACTTCCTGTCCTCTACATCATCATCACCAATCATCATCCGTGTCCCCAATACTCACATTTATGTCACTTCCTGTCCTCTACATCACCACCAATCATCATCCGTGTCCCCAATACCCACATTTATGTCACTTCCTGTCCTTTACATCACCACCAATCACCATCCGTGTCCCCAATACTCACATTTATGTCACTTCCTGTCCTCTACATCATCACCACCAATCACCATCCGTGTCCCCAATACTCACATTTATGTCACTTCCTGTCCTCTACATCATCATCAATCATCATCCGTGTCCCCAATACTCACATTTATGTCACTTCCTGTCCTCTACATCACCAATCATCATCCGTGTCCCCAATACTCACATTTATGTCACTTCCTGTCCTCTTCATCATCACCACCAATCATCATCCGTGTCCCCAATACTCACATTTATGTCACTTCCTGTCCTCTACATCATCACCACCAATCATCATCCGTGTCCCCAATACTCACATTTATGTCACTTCCTGTCCTCTACATCACCACCAATCATCATCCCTGTCCCCAATACTCACATTTATGTCACTTCCTGTCCTCTACATCATCACCACCAATCATCATCCCTGTCCCCAATACTCACATTTATGTCACTTCCTGTCCTCTACATCATCACCAATCATCATCCGTGTCCCCAATACTCACATTTATGTCACTTCCTGTCCTCTACATCTTCACCACCAATCATCATCCGTGTCCCCAATACTCACATTTATGTCACTTCCTGTCCTCTACATCATCACCAATCATCATCCGTGTCCCCAATACTCACATTTATGTCACTTCCTGTCCTCTACATCATCACTAATCATCATCCGTGTCCCCAATACTCACATTTATGTCACTTCCTGTCCTCTACATCATCATCACCAATCACCATCCGTGTCCCCAATACTCACATTTATGTCACTTCCTGTCCTCTACATCATCATCAATCATCATCCGTGTCCCCAATACTCACATTTATGTCACTTCCTGTCCTCTACATCACCAATCATCATCCGTGTCCCCAATACTCACATTTATGTCACTTCCTGTCCTCTTCATCATCACCACCAATCATCATCCGTGTCCCCAATACTCACATTTATGTCACTTCCTGTCCTCTACATCATCACCAATCATCATCCGTGTCCCCAATACTCACATTTATGTCACTTCCTGTCCTCTACATCATCACTAATCATCATCCGTGTCCCCAATACTCACATTTATGTCACTTCCTGTCCTCTACATCATCACCACCAATCACCATCCGTGTCCCCAATACTCACATTTATGTCACTTCCTGTCCTCTACATCATCATCAATCATCATCCGTGTCCCCAATACTCACATTTATGTCACTTCCTGTCCTCTACATCACCAATCATCATCCGTGTCCCCAATACTCACATTTATGTCACTTCCTGTCCTCTTCATCATCACCACCAATCATCATCCGTGTCCCCAATACTCACATTTATGTCACTTCCTGTCCTCTACATCATCACCACCAATCATCATCCCTGTCCCCAATACTCACATTTATGTCACTTCCTGTCCTCTACATCATCACCAATCATCATCCGTGTCCCCAATACTCACATTTATGTCACTTCCTGTCCTCTACATCTTCACCACCAATCATCATCCGTGTCCCCAATACTCACATTTATGTCACTTCCTGTCCTCTACATCATCACCAATCATCATCCGTGTCCCCAATACTCACATTTATGTCACTTCCTGTCCTCTACATCATCACTAATCATCATCCGTGTCCCCAATACTCACATTTATGTCACTTCCTGTCCTCTACATCATCATCACCAATCACCATCCGTGTCCCCAATACTCACATTTATGTCACTTCCTGTCCTCTACATCATCATCAATCATCATCCGTGTCCCCAATACTCACATTTATGTCACTTCCTGTCCTCTACATCATCATCACCAATCATCATCCGTGTCCCCAATACTCACATTTATGTCACTTCCTGTCCTCTACATCTTCACCACCAATCATCATCCGTGTCCCCAATACTCACATTTATGTCACTTCCTGTCCTCTACATCATCACCACCAATCATCATCCCTGTCCCCAATACTCACATTTATGTCACTTCCTGTCCTCTACATCATCACCAATCATCATCCGTGTCCCCAATACTCACATTTATGTCACTTCCTGTCCTCTACATCTTCACCACCAATCATCATCCGTGTCCCCAATACTCACATTTATGTCACTTCCTGTCCTCTACATCATCACCAATCATCATCCGTGTCCCCAATACTCACATTTATGTCACTTCCTGTCCTCTACATCATCACTAATCATCATCCGTGTCCCCAATACTCACATTTATGTCACTTCCTGTCCTCTACATCATCATCACCAATCACCATCCGTGTCCCCAATACTCACATTTATGTCACTTCCTGTCCTCTACATCATCACCAATCATCATCCGTGTCCCCAATACTCACATTTATGTCACTTCCTGTCCTCTACATCTTCACCACCAATCATCATCCGTGTCCCCAATACTCACATTTATGTCACTTCCTGTCCTCTACATCATCACCAATCATCATCCGTGTCCCCAATACTCACATTTATGTCACTTCCTGTCCTCTACATCATCACTAATCATCATCCGTGTCCCCAATACTCACATTTATGTCACTTCCTGTCCTCTACATCATCATCACCAATCACCATCCGTGTCCCCAATACTCACATTTATGTCACTTCCTGTCCTCTACATCATCATCAATCATCATCCGTGTCCCCAATACTCACATTTATGTCACTTCCTGTCCTCTACATCACCAATCATCATCCGTGTCCCCAATACTCACATTTATGTCACTTCCTGTCCTCTTCATCATCACCACCAATCATCATCCGTGTCCCCAATACTCACATTTATGTCACTTCCTGTCCTCTACATCATCACCACCAATCATCATCCGTGTCCCCAATACTCACATTTATGTCACTTCCCATCCTCTACATCATCACCAATCATCATCCGTGTCCCCAATACTCACATTTATGTCACTTCCTGTCCTCTACATCACCACCAATCACCATCCATGTCCCCAATACTCACATTTATGTCACTTCCTGTCCTCTACAATCATCACCACCAATCATCATCCCTGTCCCCAATACTCACATTTATGTCACTTCCTGTCCTCTACATCACCAATCATCATCCGTGTCCCCAATACTCACATTTATGTCACTTCCTGTCCTCTTCATCATCACCAATCATCATCCGTGTCCCCAATACTCACATTTATGTCACTTCCTGTCCTCTACATCATCACCACCAATCATCATCCGTGTCCCCAATACTCACATTTATGTCACTTCCTGTCCTCTACATCATCATCACCAATCACCATCCGTGTCCCCAATACTCACATTTATGTCACTTCCTGTCCTCTACATCATCACCAATCATCATCCGTGTCCCCAATACTCACATTTATGTCACTTCCTGTCCTCTACATCATCACCACCAATCATCATCATCCCTGTCCCCAATACTCACATTTATGTCACTTCCCGTCCTCTACATCATCATCACCAATCATCATCCGTGTCCCCAATACTCACATTTATGTCACTTCCTGTCCTCTACATCATCACCGATCACCATCCGTGTCCCCAATACTCACATTTATGTCACTTCCTGTCCTCTACATCATCATCACCAATCATCATCCGTGTCCCCAATACTCACATTTATGTCACTTCCTGTCCTCTACATCATCACCAATCATCATCCGTGTCCCCAATACTCACATTTATGTCACTTCCTGTCCTCTACATCATCACCAATCATCATCCGTGTCCCCAATACTCACATTTATGTCACTTCCTGTCCTCTACATCACCACCAATCACCATCCGTGTCCCCAATACTCACATTTATGTCACTTCCTGTCCTCTACATCACCACCAATCATCATCCGTGTCCCCAATACTCACATTTATGTCACTTCCTGTCCTCTACATCATCACCAATCACCATCCGTGTCCCCAATACTCACATTTATGTCACTTCCTGTCCTCTACATCATCACCAATCATCATCCGTGTCCCCAATACTCACATTTATGTCACTTCCTGTCCTCTACATCACCACCAATCATCATCCGTGTCCCCAATACTCACATTTATGACACTTCCTGTCCTCTACATCATCACCAATCACCATCCGTGTCCCCAATACTCACATTTATGTCACTTCCTGTCCTCTACATCATCACCAATCATCATCCGTGTCCCCAATACTCACATTTATGTCACTTCCTGTCCTCTTCATCATCACCAATCATCATCCGTGTCCCCAATACTCACATTTATGTCACTTCCTGTCCTCTACATCATCACCAATCATCATCCGTGTCCCCAATACTCACATTTATGTCACTTCCTGTCTTCTACATCACATCCAATCACCATCCGTGTCCCCAATACTCACATTTATGTCACTTCCTGTCCTCTACATCATCACCAATCATCATCCGTGTCCCCAATACTCACATTTATGTCACTTCCTGTCTTCTACATCACCACCAATCATCATCCGTGTCCCCAATACTCACATTTATGTCACTTCCTGTCTTCTACATCATCACCAATCATCATCCGTGTCCCCAATACTCACATTTATGTCACTTCCTGTCCTCTACATCATCACCAATCATCATCCGTGTCCCCAATACTCACATTTATGTCACTTCCTGTCCTCTACATCACCACCAATCATCATCCGTGTCCCCAATACTCACATTTATGTCACTTCCTGTCCTCTACATCATCATCACCAATCATCATCCGTGTCCCCAATACTCACATTTATGTCACTTCCTGTCCTCTACATCACCACCAATCATCATCCGTGTCCCCAATACTCACATTTATGTCACTTCCTGTCCTCTACATCATCACCAATCATCATCCGTGTCCCCAATACTCACATTTATGTCACTTCCTGTCCTCTACATCATCACCAATCACCATCCGTGTCCCCAATACTCACATTTATGTCACTTCCTGTCCTCTTCATCATCACCACCAATCATCATCCGTGTCCCCAATACTCACATTTATGTCACTTCCTGTCCTCTTCATCATCACCACCAATCATCATCCGTGTCCCCAATACTCACATTTATGTCACTTCCTGTCCTCTACATCATCACCAATCATCATCCGTGTCCCCAATACTCACATTTATGTCACTTCCTGTCCTCTACATCACCACCAATCATCATCCGTGTCCCCAATACTCACATTTATGTCACTTCCTGTCCTTTACATCACCACCAATCATCATCCGTGTCCCCAATACTCACATTTATGTCACTTCCTGTCCTCTACATCACCTCCACCAATCATCATCCGTGTCCCCAATACTCGCATTTATGTCACTTCCTGTCCTCTACATCACCTCCACCAATCATCATCCGTGTCCCCAATACTCACATTTATGTCACTTCCTGTCCTCTTCATCATCACCACCAATCATCATCCGTGTCCCCAATACTCACATTTATGTCACTTCCTGTCCTCTACATCATCACCAATCACCATCCGTGTCCCCAATACTCACATTTATGTCACTTCCTGTCCTCTACATCATCACCACCAATCATCATCCGTGTCCCCAATACTCACATTTATGTCACTTCCTGTCCTCTACATCACCTCCAATCATCATCCGTGTCCCCAATACTCACATTTGTGTCACTTCCTGTCCTCTACATCACCACCAATCATCATCCGTGTCCCCAATACTCAAATTTATGTCACTTCCTGTCCTCTACATCACCTCCAATCATCATCCGTGTCCCCAATACTCACATTTATGTCACTTCCTGTCCTCTACATCATCACCAATCATCATCCGTGTCCCCAATACTCACATTTATGTCACTTCCTGTCCTCTACATCATCACCAATCATCATCCGTGTCCCCAATACTCACATTTATGTCACTTCCTGTCCTCTACATCATCACCAATCATCATCCGTGTCCCCAATACTCACATTTATGTCACTTCCTGTCCTCTACATCACCACCAATCATCATCCGTGTCCCCAATACTCACATTTATGTCACTTCCTGTCCTTTACATCACCACCAATCATCATCCGTGTCCCCAATACTCACATTTATGTCACTTCCTGTCCTCTACATCACCTCCACCAATCATCATCCGTGTCCCCAATACTCGCATTTATGTCACTTCCTGTCCTCTACATCACCTCCACCAATCATCATCCGTGTCCCCAATACTCACATTTATGTCACTTCCTGTCCTCTTCATCATCACCACCAATCATCATCCGTGTCCCCAATACTCACATTTATGTCACTTCCTGTCCTCTACATCATCACCAATCACCATCCGTGTCCCCAATACTCACATTTATGTCACTTCCTGTCCTCTACATCATCACCACCAATCATCATCCGTGTCCCCAATACTCACATTTATGTCACTTCCTGTCCTCTACATCACCTCCAATCATCATCCGTGTCCCCAATACTCACATTTGTGTCACTTCCTGTCCTCTACATCACCACCAATCATCATCCGTGTCCCCAATACTCAAATTTATGTCACTTCCTGTCCTCTACATCACCTCCAATCATCATCCGTGTCCCCAATACTCACATTTATGTCACTTCCTGTCCTCTACATCATCACCAATCATCATCCGTGTCCCCAATACTCACATTTATGTCACTTCCTGTCCTCTACATCATCACCAATCATCATCCGTGTCCCCAATACTCACATTTATGTCACTTCCTGTCCTCTACATCATCACCAATCATCATCCGTGTCCCCAATACTCACATTTATGTCACTTCCTGTCCTCTACATCATCACCAATCATCATCCGTGTCCCCAATACTCACATTTATGTCACTTCCTGTCCTCTACATCATTACCAATCATCATCCGTGTCCCCAATACTCACATTTATGTCACTTCCTGTCCTCTACATCACCAATCATCATCCGTGTCCCCAATACTCACATTTATGTCACTTCCTGTCCTCTTCATCATCACCACCAATCATCATCCGTGTCCCCAATACTCACATTTATGTCACTTCCTGTCCTCTACATCACCAATCATCATCCGTGTCCCCAATACTCACATTTATGTCACTTCCTGTCCTCTACATCATCATCACCAATCATCATCCGTGTCCCCAATACTCACATTTATGTCACTTCCTGTCCTCTACATCATCACTAATCACCATCCGTGTCCCCAATACTCACATTTATGTCACTTCCTGTCCTCTACATCTTCACCAATCATCATCCGTGTCCCCAATACTCACATTTATGTCACTTCCTGTCCTCTACATCACCAATCATCATCCGTGTCCCCAATACTCACATTTATGTCACTTCCTGTCCTCTTCATCATCACCACCAATCATCATCCGTGTCCCCAATACTCACATTTATGTCACTTCCTGTCCTCTTCATCATCACCACCAATCATCATCCGTGTCCCCAATACCCACATTTATGTCACTTCCTGTCCTTTACATCACCAATCATCATCCGTGTCCCCAATACTCACATTTATGTCACTTCCTGTCCTCTTCATCACCACCAATCACCATCCGTGTCCCCAATACTCACATTTATGTCACTTCCTGTCCTCTTCATCACTACCAATCATCATCCGTGTCCCCAATACTCACATTTATGTCACTTCCTGTCCTCTACATCATCACCAATCATCATCCGTGTCCCCAATACTCACATTTATGTCACTTCCTGTCCTCTACATCTTCACCACCAATCATCATCCGTGTCCCCAATAGTCACATTTATGTCACTTCCTGTCCTCTACATCACCACCAATCATCATCCGTGTCCCCAATACTCACATTTATGTCACTTCCTGTCCTCTACATCACCACCAATCACCATCCGTGTCCCCAATACTCACATTTATGTCACTTCCTGTCCTCTACATCATCACCAATCACCATCCGTGTCCCCAATACTCACATTTATGTCACTTCCTGTCCTTTACATCATCACCAATCATCATCCGTGTCCCCAATACTCACATTTTATGTCACTTCCTGTCCTCTACATCTTCACCACCAATCATCCGTGTCCCCAATACTCACATTTATGTCACTTCCTGTCCTCTACATCACCACCAATCATCATCCGTGTCCCCAATACTCACATTTATGTCACTTCCTGTCCTCTACATCACCACCAATCATCATCCGTGTCCCCAATACTCACATTTATGTCACTTCCTGTCCTCTACATCACCACCAATCATCATCCGTGTCCCCAATACTCACATTTATGTCACTTCCTGTCCTCTACATCACCACCAATCATCATCCGTGTCCCCAATACTCACATTTATGTCACTTCCTGTCCTCTACATCATCACCAATCATCATCCGTGTCCCCAATACTCACATTTATGTCACTTCCTGTCCTCTACATCTTCACCACCAATCATCATCCGTGTCCCAATACTCACATTTATGTCACTTCCTGTCCTCTACATCACCAATCATCATCCGTGTCCCCATTACTCACATTTATGTCACTTCCTGTCCTCTACATCATCACCACCAATCATCATCCGTGTCCCCAATACTCACATTTATGTCACTTCCTGTCCTCTACATCATCACTAATCATCATCCGTGTCCCCAATACTCACATTTATGTCACTTCCTGTCTTCTACATCATCACCAATCATCATCCGTGTCCCCAATACTCACATTTATGTCACTTCCTGTCCTCTACATCACCAATCACCATCCGTGTCCCCAATACTCACATTATGTCACTTCCTGTCCTCTACATCATCACCAATCATCATCCGTGTCCCCAATACTCACATTTATGTCAGGGGTGGTCAGAGCGGGGGGGTGGTCAGAGCCGGGGGAGGGGTGGTCAGAGCGGGGGGAGGGGTGGTCAGAGCGGGGGAGGGGTGGTTAGAGCGGGGGGGGTGGTCAGAGCCGGGGGAGGGGTGGTCAGAGCGGGGGGGGGGGTGGTCAGAGCCGGTGGAGGGGTGGTCAGAGCGGGGGGGGGGGTGGTCAGAGCCGGGGGAGGGGTGGTCAGAGCGGGGGGGGGGGTGGTCAGAGCGGGGGTGGCAGCACCGTGACATTAATATTATGTGTATGGTAAGATAGGGGAAGTCATACCAGTTCTTCCCACAAGGTGGCAGCAGAGCGCTGCTAATATTGTGTATAATAGGGGGAGTCATACCAGTTCTAACCACAAGGTGGCAGCAGAGTGACGGTGATGGATGTATGGTAATATAGGGGGAGCACCGCCAGTGTATATCCACATGGTGGCAGCAGAGTGACGGTGATGGATGTATGGTAATATAGGGGGAGCACCACCAGTGTATATCCACAAGGTGGCAGCAGAGTGGTGGTGATGTATGTATGGTAATATAGGGGGAGCACCGCCAGTGTATATCCACAAGGTGGCAGCAGAGTGACGGTGATGTATGTATGGTAATATAGGGGGAGCACCGCCAGTGTGTATCCACAAGGTGGCAGCAGAGTGGTGGTGATGTATGTATGGTAATATAGGGGGAGCACCGCCAGTGTATATCCACAAGGTGGCAGCAGAGTGACGGTGATGTATGTATGGTAATATAGGGGGAGCACCGCCAGTGTATATCCACAAGGTGGCAGCAGAGTGGTGGTGATGTATGTATGGTAATATAGAGGGAGCACCGCCAGTGTATATCCACAAGGATGCAGCAGAGTGACGGTGATGGATGTATGATAATATAGAGGGAGCACCGCCAGTGTATATCCACAAGGAGGCAGCAGAGTGACGGTGATGGATGTATGATAATATAGAGGGAGCACCGCCAGTGTATATCCACAAGGTGGCAGCAGAGTGACGGTGATGTATGTATGGTAATATAGGGGGAGCACCGCCAGTGTATATCCACAAGGAGGCAGCAGAGTGACGGTGATGTATGTATGATAATATAGGGGGAGCACCGCCAGTGTATATCCACAAGGTGGCAGCAGAGTGACGGTGATGTATGTATGGTAATATAGGGGGAGCACCGCCAGTGTATATCCACAAGGAGGCAGCAGAGTGACGGTGATGTATGTATGATAATATAGGGGGAGCACCGCCAGTGTATATCCACAAGGAGGCAGCAGAGTGACGGTGATGTATGTATGATAATATAGGGGGAGCACCGCCAGTGTATATCCACAAGGTGGCAGCAGAGTGGTGGTGATGTATGTATGGTAATATAGAGGGAGCACCGCCAGTGTATATCCACAAGGATGCAGCAGAGTGACGGTGATGGATGTATGATAATATAGAGGGAGCACCGCCAGTGTATATCCACAAGGTGGCAGCAGAGTGACGGGGATGTATATATGGTAATATAGGGGGAGCACCGCCAGTGTATATCCACAAGGTGGCAGCAGAGTGACGGTGATGTATGTATGGTAATATAGGGGGAGCAACCGCCAGTGTATATCCACATGGTGGCAGCAGAGTGACGGTGATGTATGTATGATAATATAGGGGGAGCACCGCCAGTGTATATCCACAAGGTGGCAGCAGAGTGACGGTGATGTATGTATGGTAATATAGGGGGAGCACCGCCAGTGTATATCCACAAGGTGGCAGCAGAGTGACGGTGATGGATGTATGGTAATATAAGGGGAGCACCGCCAGTGTATATCCACAAGGTGGCAGCAGAGTGACGGTGATGTATGTATGGTAATATAGGGGAGCACCGCCAGTGTATATCCACAAGGTGGCAGCAGAGTGACGGTGATGTATGTATGGTAATATAGGGGGAGCACCGCTAGTGTATATCCACAAGGTGGCAGCAGAGTGACGGATGTATGTATGGTAATATAGGGGGAGCACCGCTAGTGTATATCCACAAGGTGGCAGCAGAGTGACGGTGATGTATGTATGGTAATATAAGGGGAGCACCGCCAGTGTATATCCACAAGGTGGCAGCAGAGTGACGGTGATGTATGGTAATATAGGGGGAGCACCGCCCATGTGTATCCACAAGGTGGCAGCAGAGTGACGGTGATGTATGTATGGTAATATAAGGGGAGCACCGCCAGTGTATATCCACAAGGTGGCAGCAGAGTGACGGTGATGTATGGTAATATAGGGGGAGCACTGCCAGTGTATATCCACAAGGTGGCAGCAGAGTGACGGTGATGTATGTATGGTAATATAGGGGGAGCACCGCTAGTGTATATCCACAAGGTGGCAGCAGAGTGACGGTGATGTATGTATGGTAATATAGGGGGAGCACCGCCCATGTGTATCCACAAGGTGGCAGCAGAGTGACGGTGATGTATGTATGGTAATATAAGGGGAGCACCGCCAGTGTATATCCACAAGGTGGCAGCAGAGTGACGGTGATGTATGTATGGTAATATAGGGGGAGCACCGCCAGTGTATATCCACAAGGTGGCAGCAGAGTGACGGTGATGTATGTATGGTAATATAGGGGGAGCACCGCTAGTGTATATCCACAAGGTGGCAGCAGAGTGACGGTGATGTATGTATGGTAATATAGGGGGAGCACCGCTAGTGTATATCCACAAGGTGGCAGCAGAGTGACGGTGATGTATGTATGGTAATATAGGGGGCGCACCACCAGTGTATATCCACAAGGTGGCAGCAGAGTGACGGTGATGTATGTATGGTAATATAGGGGGAGCACCGCCAGTGTATATCCACAAGGTGGCAGCAGAGTGACGGTGATGTATGTATGGTAATATAGGGGGAGCACCGCCAGTGTATATCCACAAGGAGGCAGCAGAGTGGTGGTGATGTATGTATGATAATATAGGGGAGCACCGCCAGTGTATATCCACAAGGAGGCAGCAGAGTGACGGTGATGTATGTATGATAATATAGGGGGAGCACCGCCAGTGTATATCCACAAGGAGGCAGCAGAGTGACGGTGATGTATGTATGATAATATAGAGGGAGCACCGCCAGTGTATATCCACAAGGTGGCAGCAGAGTGACGGTGATGTATGTATGATAATATAGGGGGAGCACCGCCAGTGTATATCCACAAGGTGGCAGCAGAGTGGTGGTGATGTATGTATGGTAATATAGAGGGAGCACCGCCAGTGTATATCCACAAGGTGGCAGCAGAGTGACGGTGATGTATGTATGATAATATAGGGGGAGCACCGCCAGTGTATATCCACAAGGAGGCAGCAGAGTGACGGTGATGTATGTATGATAATATAGAGGGAGCACCGCCAGTGTATATCCACAAGGTGGCAGCAGAGTGACGGTGATGTATGTATGATAATATAGAGGGAGCACCGCAGTGTATATCCACAAGGAGGCAGCAGAGTGACGGTGATGTATGTATGATAATATAGAGGGAGCACCGCCAGTGTATATCCACAAGGTGGCAGCAGAGTGACGGTGATGTATGTATGATAATATAGGGGGAGCACCGCCAGTGTATATCCACAAGGTGGCAGCAGAGTGTGGTGATGTATGTATGGTAATATAGAGGGAGCACCGCCAGTGTATATCCACAAGGATGCAGCAGAGTGACGGTGATGGATGTATGATAATATAGAGGGAGCACCGCCAGTGTATATCCACAAGGAGGCAGCAGAGTGACGGTGATGTATGTATGATAATATAGGGGGAGCACCGCCAGTGTATATCCACATGGTGGCAGCAGAGTGACGGTGATGTATGTATGGTAATATAGGGGGAGCACCGCCAGTGTATATCCACAAGGTGGCAGCAGAGTGACGGTGATGGATGTATGATAATATAGGGGGAGCACCGCCAGTGTATATCCACAAGGTGGCAGCAGAGTGACGGTGATGTATGTATGGTAATATAAGGGGAGCACCGCCAGTGTATATCCACAAGGTGGCAGCAGAGTGACGGTGATGTATGTATGGTAATATAGGGGGAGCACCGCCAGTGTATATCCACAAGGTGGCAGCAGAGTGACGGTGATGTATGTATGGTAATATAGGGGGAGCACCGCCCATGTGTATCCACAAGGTGGCAGCAGAGTGACGGTGATGTATGTATGGTAATATAAGGGGAGCACCGCCAGTGTATATCCACAAGGTGGCAGCAGAGTGGTGGTGATGTATGTATGGTAATATAGGGGGAGCACTGCCAGTGTATATCCACAAGGTGGCAGCAGAGTGACGGTGATGTATGTATGGTAATATAGGGGGAGCACCGCCAGTGTATATCCACAAGGTGGCAGCAGAGTGACGGTGATGTATGTATGGTAATATAGGGGGAGCACCGCTAGTGTATATCCACAAGGTGGCAGCAGAGTGACGGTGATGTATGTATGGTAATATAAGGGGAGCACCACCAGTGTATATCCACAAGGAGGCAGCAGAGTGACGGTGATGTATGTATGGTAATATAGGGGGAGCACCGCCCATGTGTATCCACAAGGTGGCAGCAGAGTGACGGTGATGTATGTATGGTAATATAAGGGGAGCACCGCCAGTGTATATCCACAAGGTGGCAGCAGAGTGACGGTGATGTATGTATGGTAATATAGGGGGAGCACCGCTAGTGTATATCCACAAGGTGGCAGCAGAGTGACGGTGATGTATGTATGGTAATATAAGGGGAGCACCGCCAGTGTATATCCACAAGGTGGCAGCAGAGTGACGGTGATGTATGTATGGTAATATAGGGGAGCACCGCCAGTGTATATCCACAAGGTGGCAGCAGAGTGACGGTGATGTATGTATGGTAATATAGGGGGAGCACCGCTAGTGTATATCCACAAGGTGGCAGCAGAGTGACGGTGATGTATGTATGGTAATATAAGGGGAGCACCACCAGTGTATATCCACAAGGAGGCAGCAGAGTGACGGTGATGTATGTATGGTAATATAAGGGGAGCACCACCAGTGTATATCCACAAGGTGGCAGTAGAGTGACGGTGATGTATGTATGGTAATATAGGGGAGCACCGCCAGTGTATATCCACAAGGTGGCAGCAGAGTGACGGTGATGGATGTATGGTAATATAGGGGGAGCACTGCCAGTGTATATCCACAAGGTGGCAGCAGAGTGACGCTGATGGATGTATGGTAATATAGGGGGAGCACCGCCAGTGTATATCCACAAGGTGGCAGCACAGTGACGGTGATGTATGTATGATAATATAGGGGGAGCACCGCCAGTGTATATCCACAAGGTGGCAGCAGAGTGACGGTGATGTATGTATGGTAATATAGGGGGAGCACCGCCAGTGTATATCCACAAGGTGGCAGCAGAGTGACGGTGATGTATGTATGGTAATATAAGGGGAGCACCGCCAGTGTATATCCACAAGGTGGCAGCAGAGTGACGGTGATGTATGTATGGTAATATAAGGGGAGCACCGCCAGTGTATATCCACAAGGTGGCAGCAGAGTGACGGTGATGTATGTATGGTAATATAAGGGGAGCACCACCAGTGTATATCCACAAGGAGGCAGCAGAGTGACGGTGATGTATGTATGGTAATATAAGGGGAGCACCACCAGTGTATATCCACAAGGTGGCAGTAGAGTGACGGTGATGTATGTATGGTAATATAGGGGGAGCACCGCCAGTGTATATCCACAAGGTGGCAGCAGAGTGACGGTGATGTATGTATGATAATATAGGGGGGAGCACCGCCAGTGTATATCCACAAGGTGGCAGCAGAGTGACGGTGATGTATGTATGGTAATATAGGGGGAGCACCGCCAGTGTATATCCACAAGGTGGCAGCAGAGTGACGGTGATGGATGTATGGTAATATAGGGGGAGCACTGCCAGTGTATATCCACAAGGTGGCAGCAGAGTGACGCTGATGGATGTATGGTAATATAGGGGGAGCACCGCCAGTGTATATCCACAAGGTGGCAGCACAGTGACGGTGATGTATGTATGATAATATAGGGGGAGCACCGCCAGTGTATATCCACAAGGTGGCAGCAGAGTGACGGTGATGTATGTATGGTAATATAGGGGGAGCACCGCCAGTGTATATCCACAAGGTGGCAGCAGAGTGACGGTGATGTATGTATGATAATATAGGGGGAGCACCGCCAGTGTATATCCACAAGGTGGCAGCAGAGTGACGGTGATGTATGTATGGTAATATAAGGGGAGCACCACCAGTGTATATCCACAAGGAGGCAGCAGAGTGACGGTGATGTATGTATGGTAATATAGAGGGAGCACCGCCAGTGTATATCCACAAGGTGGCAGCAGAGTGATGGTGATGTATGTATGGTAATATAGGGGGAGCACTGCCAGTGTATATCCACAAGGTGGCAGCAGAGTGACGGTGATGTATGTATGGTAATATAGGGGGAGCACCGCCAGTGTATATACACAAGGTGGCAGCAGAGTGACGGTGATGTATGTATGGTAATATAGGGGGAGCACCGCCAGTGTATATACACAAGGTGGCAGCAGAGTGATGGTGATGTATGGTAATATAGGGGGAGCACTGCCAGTGTATATCCACAAGGTGGCAGCACAGTGACGGTGATGTATGTATGATAATATAGGGGGAGCACCGCCAGTGTATATCCACAAGGTGGCAGCAGGAGTGACGGTGATGTATGTATGGTAATATAGGGGGAGCACCGCCAGTGTATATCCACAAGGTGGCAGCAGAGTGACGGTGATGTATGTATGGTAATATAAGGGGAGCACCGCCAGTGTATATCCACAAGGTGGCAGCAGAGTGACGGGGATGTATGTATGGTAATATAGGGGGAGCACCGCCAGTGTATATCCACAAGGTGGCAGCAGAGTGAGGGTGATGGATGTATGATAATATAGGGGGAGCACCGCCAGTGTATATCCACAAGGTGGCAGCAGAGTGACGGTGATGTATGTATGGTAATATAGGGGGAGCACCGCCAGTGTATATCCACAAGGTGGCAGCAGAGTGACGGTGATGTATGTATGGTAATATAGGGTGAGCACCGCTAGTGTATATCCACAAGGTGGCAGCAGAGTGACGGTGATGTATGTATGGTAATATAGGGGGAGCACCGCCAGTGTATATCCACAAGGTGGCAGCAGAGTGACGGTGATGTATGTATGGTAATATAAGGGGAGCACCACCAGTGTATATCCACAAGGAGGCAGCAGAGTGACGGTGATGTATGTATGGTAATATAGAGGGAGCACCGCCAGTGTATATCCACAAGGTGGCAGCAGAGTGATGGTGATGTATGGGTAATATAGGGGGAGCACTGCCAGTGTATATCCACAAGGTGGCAGCAGAGTGACGGTGATGTATGTATGGTAATATAGGGGGAGCACCGCCAGTGTATATACACAAGGTGGCAGCAGAGTGATGGTGATGTATGGTAATATAGGGGGAGCACTGCCAGTGTATATCCACAAGGTGGCAGCAGAGTGACGGTGATGTATGTATGGTAATATAGGGGGAGCACCGCTAGTGTATATCCACAAGGTGGCAGCAGAGTGACGGTGATGTATGTATGGTAATATAGGGGGAGCACCGCTAGTGTATATCCACAAGGTGGCAGCAGAGTGACGGTGATGTATGTATGGTAATATAGGGGGAGCACCGCTAGTGTATATCCACAAGGTGGCAGCAGAGTGACGGTGATGTATGTATGGTAATATAGGGGGAGCACCGCCAGTGTATATCCACAAGGTGGCAGCAGAGTGACGGTGATGTATGTATGGTAATATAGGGGGAGCACCGCTAGTGTATATCCACAAGGTGGCAGCAGAGTGACGGTGATGTATGTATGGTAATATAAGGGGAGCACCGCCAGTGTATATCCACAAGGTGGCAGCAGAGTGACGGTGATGTATGTATGGTAATATAGGGGGAGCACCGCCAGTGTATATCCACAAGGTGGCAGCAGAGTGACGGTGATGTATGTATGATAATATAGGGGGAGCACCGCCAGTGTATATCCACAAGGTGGCAGCAGAGTGACGGTGATGTATGTATGGTAATATAGGGGAGCACCGCCAGTGTATATCCACAAGGTGGCAGCAGAGTGACGGTGATGGATGTATGGTAATATAGGGGGAGCACTGCCAGTGTATATCCACAAGGTGGCAGCAGAGTGACGCTGATGGATGTATGGTAATATAGGGGGAGCACCGCCAGTGTATATCCACAAGGTGGCAGCACAGTGACGGTGATGTATGTATGATAATATAGGGGGAGCACCGCCAGTGTATATCCACAAGGTGGCAGCAGAGTGACGGTGATGTATGTATGGTAATATAGGGGGAGCACCGCCAGTGTATATACACAAGGTGGCAGCAGAGTGATGGTGATGTATGGTAATATAGGGGGAGCACTGCCAGTGTATATCCACAAGGTGGCAGCAGAGTGGTGGTGATGTATGTATGGTAATATAGGGGGAGCACCGCCAGTGTATATCCACAAGGTGGCAGCAGAGTGACGGTGATGTATGTATGGTAATATAGGGGGAGCACCGCCAGTGTATATCCACAAGGTGGCAGCAGAGTGACGGTGATGTATGTATGGTAATATAGGGGAGCACCGCCAGTGTATATCCACAAGGTGGCAGCAGAGTGACGGTGATGTATGTATGGTAATATAAGGGGAGCACCACCAGTGTATATCCACAAGGAGGCAGCAGAGTGGTGGTGATGTATGTATGGTAATATAGAGGGAGCACCGCCAGTGTATATCCACAAGGTGGCAGCAGAGTGACGGTGATGTATGTATGATAATATAGGGGGAGCACCGCCAGTGTATATCCACAAGGTGGCAGCAGAGTGACGGTGATGTATGTATGGTAATATAGGGGGCGCACCGCCAGTGTATATCCACAAGGTGGCAGCAGAGTGGTGGTGATGTATGTATGGTAATATAGAGGGAGCACCGCCAGTGTATATCCACAAGGTGGCAGTAGAGTGACGGTGATGTATGTATGGTAATATAGGGGGCGCACCGCCAGTGTATATCCACAAGGTGGCAGCAGAGGTGGTGGTGATGTATGTATGGTAATATAGAGGGAGCACCGCCAGTGTATATCCACAAGGTGGCAGCAGAGTGGTGGTGATGTATGTATGGTAATCTAGGGGGGCGCACCGCCAGTGTATATCCACAAGGTGGCAGCAGAGTGGTGGTGATGTATGTATGGTAATATAGAGGGAGCACCGCCAGTGTGTATCCACAAGGTGGCAGCAGAGTGGTGGTGATGTATGTATGGTAATATAGAGGGAGCACCGCCAGTGTATATCCACAAGGTGGCAGCAGAGTGACGGTGATGTATGTATGATAATATAGAGGGAGCACCGCCAGTGTATATCCACAAGGTGGCAGCAGAGTGACGGTGATGTATGTATGATAATATAGGGGGAGCACCGCCAGTGTATATCCACAAGGTGGCAGCAGAGTGACGGTGATGTATGTATGGTAATATAGGGGGAGCACTGCCAGTGTATATCCACAAGGTGGCAGCAGAGTGGTGGTGATGTATGTATGGTAATATAGGGGGAGCACCGCCAGTGTATATCCACAAGGTGGCAGCAGAGTGACGGTGATGTATGTATGGTAATATAGGGGGAGCACCGCCAGTGTATATCCACAAGGTGGCAGCAGAGTGAGGGTGATGGATGTATGATAATATAGGGGGAGCACCGCCAGTGTATATACACAAGGTGGCAGCAGAGTGACGGTGATGTATGTATGGTAATATAGGGGGAGCACCGCCAGTGTATATACACAAGGTGGCAGCAGAGTGATGGTGATGTATGGTAATATAGGGGGAGCACTGCCAGTGTATATCCACAAGGTGGCAGCAGAGTGACGGTGATGTATGTATGGTAATATAGGGGGAGCACCGCTAGTGTATATCCACAAGGTGGCAGCAGAGTGACGGTGATGTATGTATGGTAATATAGGGGGAGCACCGCTAGTGTATATCCACAAGGTGGCAGCAGAGTGACGGTGATGTATGTATGGTAATATAGGGGGGAGCACCGCTAGTGTATATCCACAAGGTGGCAGCAGAGTGACGGTGATGTATGTATGGTAATATAGGGGGAGCACCGCTAGTGTATATCCACAAGGTGGCAGCAGAGTGACGGTGATGTATGTATGGTAATATAAGGGGAGCACCGCCAGTGTATATCCACAAGGTGGCAGCAGAGTGACGGTGATGTATGTATGGTAATATAGGGGGAGCACCGCCAGTGTATATCCACAAGGTGGCAGTAGAGTGACGGTGATGTATGTATGGTAATATAGGGGGAGCACCGCTAGTGTATATCCACAAGGTGGCAGCAGAGTGACGGTGATGTATGTATGGTAATATAAGGGGAGCACCACCAGTGTATATCCACAAGGAGGCAGCAGAGTGACGGTGATGTATGTATGGTAATATAAGGGGAGCACCACCAGTGTATATCCACAAGGTGGCAGTAGAGTGACGGTGATGTATGTATGGTAATATAAGGGGAGCACCGCCAGTGTATATCCACAAGGTGGCAGCAGAGTGACGGTGATGTATGTATGATAATATAGGGGGAGCACCGCCAGTGTATATCCACAAGGTGGCAGCAGAGTGACGGTGATGTATGTATGGTAATATAGGGGGAGCACCGCCAGTGTATATCCACAAGGTGGCAGCAGAGTGACGGTGATGGATGTATGGTAATATAGGGGGAGCACTGCCAGTGTATATCCACAAGGTGGCAGCAGAGTGACGCTGATGGATGTATGGTAATATAGGGGGAGCACCGCCAGTGTATATCCACAAGGTGGCAGCACAGTGACGGTGATGTATGTATGATAATATAGGGGGAGCACCGCCAGTGTATATCCACAAGGTGGCAGCAGAGTGACGGTGATGTATGTATGGTAATATAGGGGGAGCACTGCCAGTGTATATCCACAAGGTGGCAGCAGAGTGGTGGTGATGTATGTATGGTAATATAGGGGGAGCACCGCCAGTGTATATCCACAAGGTGGCAGCAGAGTGACGGTGATGTATGTATGGTAATATAGGGGGAGCACCGCCAGTGTATATCCACAAGGTGGCAGCAGAGTGACGGTGATGTATGTATGGTAATATAGGGGGAGCACCACCAGTGTATATCCACAAGGTGGCAGCAGAGTGGTGGTGATGTATGTATGGTAATCTAGGGGGGCGCACCGCCAGTGTATATCCACAAGGTGGCAGCAGAGTGGTGGTGATGTATGTATGGTAATATAGAGGGAGCACCGCCAGTGTGTATCCACAAGGTGGCAGCAGAGTGGTGGTGATGTATGTATGGTAATATAGAGGGAGCACCGCCAGTGTATATCCACAAGGTGGCAGCAGAGTGACGGTGATGTATGTATGATAATATAGAGGGAGCACCGCCAGTGTATATCCACAAGGTGGCGGCAGAGTGGTGGTGATATATGTATGGTAATATAGAGGGAGCACCGCCAGTGTGTATCCACAAGGTGGCAGCAGAGTGGTGGTGATGTATGTATGGTAATATAGAGGGAGCACCGCCAGTGTATATCCACAAGGTGGCAGCAGAGTGACGGTGATGTATGTATGATAATATAGAGGGAGCACCGCCAGTGTATATCCACAAGGTGGCGGCAGAGTGACGGTGATGTATGTATGGTAATATAGGGGGAGCACCGCCAGTGTATATCCACAAGGTGGCAGCAGAGTGACGGTGATGGATGTATGGTAATATAGAGGGAGCACCGCCAGTGTATATCCACAGGATATGGAAGGATATTTAGGAAAAGAGGATGCAGAAGGGTTGATGGATTCTGTGGTGGAGGGGGAGGTGGAGAATGTCCTTAAGAAAATGCTGATAAATAAATCCCCGGGAAGGGAGGGTCTGTCGGGAGAATTGTATGGAAAGTTCTGGTCTCTGATCTTTTGGTAGATCTGGTGACATATTGTATGGAGTGTGGTGTCATGTCAGACACAATGAAGGGGCCATCACTTTATTGATATTAATAATTGGAGATCTATCACACTACTCAATGTGGATTACAAGCTAGTGGGCAAAGTATTGGTGAATAGATTGAGCCAAGTGGCTTCCATATTGGTGGGTGACGGGCATGCGCTGTCCCAGGTGGAAGGATTAGGGATAACTTGGTTTTGTTGCGGGATCTCGTTTTTGTTTTTTTTTTTCAAAATATTTTATTGAATTTTCAAGAAAAAAAGCATAGAAATCATCAGCGTTAAATGGGGGAGTATAAAGCAGAAAGATTCGAACCCCCTTGGGGTTACAAGTCAAACTTACGACAGTAGATATAAGTGTGTCTCTGGTCTGTGACCTTACATTAGAGTGGAGCTCCACCCACTTTTTCAACTCTTCAGCTTCCCTCACTATACTGAGCACTGTAAACAAATTGGATATTTTTTTATTTTTTTTCTCAGCACCTCCTGTATATCTGCTGTATTTATTTTTCACTTCCTCCTCCCTGGCCGCGGCCCATCGCATCATTTCCTGTGTGCAATGCCTTCTGGGAAGGGGCGGCAACTTCCTCTGAAACTGCCGTTGCTATGGAAACCTGACCTGAAACCTATTGCACTGCTTGTGCTGCACTGAGCATGTGCGAGATCTGCAAGGAGGAGATCCAGGAAGAAATACAGTCTGGCTTCAGATGCCCACACTTAAGATGGCCACGGCCTGCTGTAAGTTTATAAAATAATAAACTACTGCTATAAACTAACAAAACAGACCTTAGTTTACAGACTAACTTTACTAGAATACATTAAGCTTGTGTATTATAGGGGTATTTTTATTTAAAAAGTATAATTTGTGCCGGAAAACCACTTTAATATCTTCATAGACCAAAATTCATTCAATTAAACCATAGAACCCTGAGACTTGGACTGGTTGGGAGAAGGGGAGACCGTCTGCACCCCAAATGGGAACACACTGTGCCTGAACAGAGCTCTCCAACTCCCCCCTAGCACCCCAAATGGGAACACACTGTGCCTGAACGGAGCACCCCAACTCCCCCCTAGCACCCCAAATGGGAACACTCTGTGCCTGAACGGAGCTCTCCAACTCCCCCCTAGCACCCCAAATGGGAACACACTGTGCCTGAACGGAGCACCCCAACTCCCCCCTAGCACCCCAAATGGGAACACTCTGTGCCTGAACGGAGCACCCCAACTCCCCCCTAGCACCCCAAATGGGAACACACTGTGCCTGAACAGAGCTCTCCAACTCCCCCCTAGCACCCCAAATGGGAACACACTGTGCCTGAACGGAGCTCTCCAACTCCCCCCTAGCACCCCAAATGGGAACACACTGTGCCTGAACGGAGCACCCCAACTCCCCCCTAGCACCCCAAATGGGAACACACTGTGCCTGAACGGAGCACCCCAACTCCCCCCTAGCACCCCAAATGGGAACACACTGTGCCTGAACGGAGCACCCCAACTCCCCCCTAGCACCCCAAATGGGAACACACTGTGCCTGAACGGAGCTCTCCAACTCCCCCCTAGCACCCCAAATGGGAACACACTGTGCCTGAACGGAGCACTCCAACTCCCCCCTAGCACCCCAAATGGGAACACACTGTGCCTGAACGGAGCACCCCAACTCCCCCCTAGCACCCCAAATGGGAACACACTGTGCCTGAACGGAGCACCCCAACTCCCCCCTAGCACCCCAAATGGGAACACACTGTGCCTGAACGGAGCACCCCAACTCCCCCCTAGCACCCCAAATGGGAACACACTGTGCCTGAACGGAGCACCCCAACTCCCCCCTAGCACCCCAAATGGGAACACACTGTGCCTGAACAGAGCTCTCCAACTCCCCCCTAGCACCCCAAATGGGAACACACTGTGCCTGAACGGAGCTCTCCAACTCCCCCCTAGCACCCCAAATGGGAACACACTGTGCCTGAACGGAGCACCCCAACTCCCCCCTAGCACCCCAAATGGGAACACACTGTGCCTGAACGGAGCACCCCAACTCCCCCCTAGCACCCCAAATGGGAACACACTGTGCCTGAACGGAGCACCCCAACTCCCCCCTAGCACCCCAAATGGGAACACACTGTGCCTGAACGGAGCACTCCAACTCCCCCCTAGCACCCCAAATGGGAACACACTGTGCCTGAACGGAGCACCCCAACTCCCCCCTAGCACCCCAAATGGGAACACACTGTGCCTGAACGGAGCACCCCAACTCCCCCCTAGCACCCCAAATGGGAACACACTGTGCCTGAACGGAGCACCCCAACTCCCCCCTAGCACCCCAAATGGGAACACACTGTGCCTGAACGGAACTCTCCAACTCCCCCCTAGCACCCCAAATGGGAACACACTGTGCCTGAACGGAGCACCCCAACTCCCCCCTAGCACCCCAAATGGGAACACACTGTGCCTGAACGGAGCACCCCAACTCCCCCCTAGCACCCCAAATGGGAACACACTGTGCCTGAACGGAGCACCCCAACTCCCCCCTAGCACCCCAAATGGGAACACACTGTGCCTGAACGGAGCACCCCAACTCCCCCCTAGCACCCCAAATGGGAACACACTGTGCCTGAACGGAGCACCCCAACTCCCCCCTAGCACCCCAAATGGGAACACACTGTGCCTGAACGGAGCACCTCCAACTCCCCCCTAGCACCCCAAATGGGAACACACTGTGCCTGAACGGAGCACCTCCAACTCCCCCCTAGCACCCCAAATGGGAACACACTGTGCCTGAACGGAGCACCCCAACTCCCCCCTAGCACCCCAAATGGGAACACACTGTGCCTGAACGGAGCACCCCAACTCCCCCCTAGCACCCCAAATGGGAACACACTGTGCCTGAACGGAGCACCCCAACTCCCCCCTAGCACCCCAAATGGGAACACACTGTGCCTGAACGGAGCTCTCCAACTCCCCCCTAGCACCCCAAATGGGAACACACTGTGCCTGAACGGAGCACCCCAACTCCCCCCTAGCACCCCAAATGGGAACACACTGTGCCTGAACGGAGCACCCCAACTCCCCCCTAGCACCCCAAATAGGAACACACTGTGCCTGAACGGAGCACCCCAACTCCCCCCTAGCACCCCAAATGGGAACACACTGTGCCTGAAGGAGCACCCCAACTCCCCCCTAGCACCCCAAATGGGAACACACTGTGCCTGAACGGAGCACCCCAACTCCCCCCTAGCACCCCAAATGGGAACACACTGTGCCTGAACGGAGCACCCCAACTCCCCCCTAGCACCCCAAATGGGAACACACTGTGCCTGAACGGAGTACCCCAACTCCCCCCTAGCACCCCAAATGGGAACACACTGTGCCTGAACGGAGCTCTCCAACTCCCCCCTAGCACCCCAAATGGGAACACACTGTGCCTGAATTGAGCACCCCAACTCCCCCCTAGCACCCCAAATGGGAACACACTGTGCCTGAACGGAGCACCCCAACTCCCCCCTAGCACCCCAAATGGGAACACACTGTGCCTGAACGGAGCTCTCCAACTCCCCCCTAGCACCCCAAATGGGAACACACTGTGCCTGAACGGAGCACCCCAACTCCCCCCTAGCACCCCAAATGGGAACACACTGTGCCTGAACGGAGCTCTCCAACTCCCCCCTAGCACCCCAAATGGGAACACACTGTGCCTGAACGGAGCACCTCCAACTCCCCCCTAGCACCCCAAATGGGAACACTCTGTGCCTGAACGGAGCACCACCAACTCCCCCCTAGCACCCCAAATGGGAACACACTGTGCCTGAACGGAGCACCCCAACTCCCCCCTAGCACCCCAAATGGGAACACACTGTGCCTGAACGGAGCTCTCCAACTCCCCCCTAGCACCCCAAATGGGAACACACTGTGCCTGAACGGAGCACCCCAACTCCCCCCTAGCACCCCAAATGGGAACACACTGTGCCTGAACGGAGCACCCCAACTCCCCCCTAGCACCCCAAATGGGAACACACTGTGCCTGAACGGAGCACCCCAACTCCCCCCTAGCACCCCAAATGGGAACACACTGTGCCTGAACGGAGCACCCCAACTCCCCCCTATTACCCCAAATGGGAACACACTGTGCCTGAACGGAGCACCCCAACTCCCCCCTAGCACCCCAAATGGGAACACACTGTGCCTGAACGGAGCTCTCCAACTCCCCCCTAGCACCCCAAATGGGAACACACTGTGCCTGAACGGAGCACCCCAACTCCCCCCTAGCACCCCAAATGGGAACACACTGTGCCTGAACGGAGCACCTCCAACTCCCCCCTAGCACCCCAAATGGGAACACACTGTGCCTGAACGGAGCACCCCAACTCCCCCCTAGCACCCCAAATGGGAACACACTGTGCCTGAACGGAGCACCCCAACTCCCCCCTAGCACCCCAAATGGGAACACACTGTGCCTGAACGGAGCACCCCAACTCCCCCCTAGCACCCCAAATGGGAACACACTGTGCCTGAACGGAGCACCCCAACTCCCCCCTAGCACCCCAAATGGGAACACACTGTGCCTGAACGGAGCTCTCCAACTCCCCCCTAGCACCCCAAATGGGAACACACTGTGCCTGAACGGATCACCTCCAACTCCCCCCTAGCACCCCAAATGGGAACACACTGTGCCTGAACGGAGCACCCCAACTCCCCCCTAGCACCCCAAATGGGAACACACTGTGCCTGAACGGAGCACCCCAACTCCCCCCTAGCACCCCAAATGGGAACACACTGTGCCTGAACGGAGCACCCCAACTCCCCCCTAGCACCCCAAATGGGAACACACTGTGCCTGAACGGAGCACCCCAACTCCCCCCTAGCACCCCAAATGGGAACACACTGTGCCTGAACGGATCACCTCCAACTCCCCCCTAGCACCCCAAATGGGAACACACTGTGCCTGAACGGAGCACCCCAACTCCCCCCTAGCACCCCAAATGGGAACACACTGTGCCTGAACGGAGCACCCCAACTCCCCCCTAGCACCCCAAATGGGAACACACTGTGCCTGAACGGAGCACCCCAACTCCCCCCTAGCACCCCAAATGGGAACACACTGTGCCTGAACGGAGCACCCCAACTCCCCCCTAGCACCCCAAATGGGAACACACTGTGCCTGAACGGAGCACCCCAACTCCCCCCTAGCACCCCAAATGGGAACACACTGTGCCTGAACGGAGCACCCCAACTCCCCCCTAGCACCCCAAATGGGAACACACTGTGCCTGAACGGATCACCTCCAACTCCCCCCTAGCACCCCAAATGGGAACACACTGTGCCTGAACGGAGCACCCCAACTCCCCCCTAGCACCCCAAATGGGAACACACTGTGCCTGAACGGAGCACCCCAACTCCCCCCTAGCACCCCAAATGGGAACACACTGTGCCTGAACGGAGCACCCCAACTCCCCCCTAGCACCCCAAATGGGAACACACTGTGCCTGAACGGAGCACCCCAACTCCCCCCTAGCACCCCAAATGGGAACACACTGTGCCTGAACGGAGCTCTCCAACTCCCCCCTAGCACCCCAAATGGGAACACACTGTGCCTGAACGGAGCACCTCCAACTCCCCCCTAGCACCCCAAATGGGAACACACTGTGCCTGAACGGAGCACCCCAACTCCCCCCTAGCACCCCAAATGGGAACACACTGTGCCTGAACGGAGCACCCCAACTCCCCCCTAGCACCCCAAATGGGAACACACTGTGCCTGAACGGAGCACCTCCAACTCCCCCCTAGCACCCCAAATGGGAACACACTGTGCCTGAACGGAGCACCTCCAACTCCCCCCTAGCACCCCAAATGGGAACACACTGTGCCTGAACAGAGCACCCCAACTCCCCCCTAGCACCCCAAATGGGAACACACTGTGCCTGAACGGAGCACCCCAACTCCCCCCTAGCACCCCAAATGGGAACACACTGTGCCTGAACGGAGCACCCCAACTCCCCCCTAGCACCCCAAATGGGAACACACTGTGCCTGAACGGAGCACCCCAACTCCCCCCTAGCACCCCAAATGGGAACACACTGTGCCTGAACGGAGCACCTCCAACTCCCCCCTAGCACCCCAAATGGGAACACACTGTGCCTGAACGGAGCACCCCAACTCCCCCCTAGCACCCCAAATGGGAACACACTGTGCCTGAACGGAGCACCCCAACTCCCCCCTAGCACCCCAAATGGGAACACACTGTGCCTGAACGGAGCACCCCAACTCCCCCCTAGCACCCCAAATGGGAACACACTGTGCCTGAACGGAGCACCCCAACTCCCCCCTAGCACCCCAAATGGGAACACACTGTGCCTGAACGGAGCACCCCAACTCCCCCCTAGCACCCCAAATGGGAACACACTGTGCCTGAACGGAGCTCTCCAACTCCCCCCTAGCACCCCAAATGGGAACACACTGTGCCTGAACGGAGCACCTCCAACTCCCCCCTAGCACCCCAAATGGGAACACACTGTGCCTGAACGGAGCACCTCCAACTCCCCCCTAGCACCCCAAATGGGAACACACTGTGCCTGAACGGAGCACCCCAACTCCCCCCTAGCACCCCAAATGGGAACACACTGTGCCTGAACGGAGCACCCCAACTCCCCCCTAGCACCCCAAATGGGAACACACTGTGCCTGAACGGAGCACCCCAACTCCCCCCTAGCACCCCAAATGGGAACACACTGTGCCTGAACGGAGCACCCCAACTCCCCCCTAGCACCCCAAATGGGAACACACTGTGCCTGAACGGAGCACCCCAACTCCCCCCTAGCACCCCAAATGGGAACACACTGTGCCTGAACGGAGCTCTCCAACTCCCCCCTAGCACCCCAAATGGGAACACACTGTGCCTGAACGGAGCTCTCCAACTCCCCCCTAGCACCCCAAATGGGAACACACTGTGCCTGAACGGAGCACCTCCAACTCCCCCCTAGCACCCCAAATGGGAACACACTGTGCCTGAACGGAGCACCCCAACTCCCCCCTAGCACCCCAAATGGGAACACACTGTGCCTGAACGGAGCACCCCAACTCCCCCCTAGCACCCCAAATGGGAACACACTGTGCCTGAACGGAGCACCCCAACTCCCCCCTAGCACCCCAAATGGGAACACACTGTGCCTGAACGGAGCACCCCAACTCCCCCCTAGCACCCCAAATGGGAACACTCTGTGCCTGAACGGAGCACCCCAACTCCCCCCTAGCACCCCAAATGGGAACACACTGTGCCTGAACGGAGCACCTCCAACTCCCCCCTAGCACCCCAAATGGGAACACACTGTGCCTGAACGGAGCACCCCAACTCCCCCCTAGCACCCCAAATGGGAACACACTGTGCCTGAACGGAGCACCCCAACTCCCCCCTAGCACCCCAAATGGGAACACACTGTGCCTGAACGGAGCACCCCAACTCCCCCCTAGCACCCCAAATGGGAACACACTGTGCCTGAACGGAGCACCCCAACTCCCCCCTAGCACCCCAAATGGGAACACTCTGTGCCTGAACGGAGCACCCCAACTCCCCCCTAGCACCCCAAATGGGAACACACTGTGCCTGAACGGAGCTCTCCAACTCCCCCCTAGCACCCCAAATGGGAACACACTGTGCCTGAACGGAGCTCTCCAACTCCCCCCTAGCACCCCAAATGGGAACACACTGTGCCTGAACGGAGCACCTCCAACTCCCCCCTAGCACCCCAAATGGGAACACACTGTGCCTGAACGGAGCACCCCAACTCCCCCCTAGCACCCCAAATGGGAACACACTGTGCCTGAACGGAGCACCCCAACTCCCCCCTAGCACCCCAAATGGGAACACACTGTGCCTGAACGGAGCACCCCAACTCCCCCCTAGCACCCCAAATGGGAACACACTGTGCCTGAACGGAGCACCCCAACTCCCCCCTAGCACCCCAAATGGGAACACACTGTGCCTGAACGGAGCTCTCCAACTCCCCCCTAGCACCCCAAATGGGAACACACTGTGCCTGAACGGAGCACCCCAACTCCCCCCTAGCACCCCAAATGGGAACACACTGTGCCTGAACGGAGCACCTCCAACTCCCCCCTAGCACCCCAAATGGGAACACACTGTGCCTGAACGGAGCACCCCAACTCCCCCCTAGCACCCCAAATGGGAACACACTGTGCCTGAACGGAGCACCCCAACTCCCCCCTAGCACCCCAAATGGGAACACACTGTGCCTGAACGGAGCACCCCAACTCCCCCCTAGCACCCCAAATGGGAACACACTGTGCCTGAACGGAGCTCTCCAACTCCCCCCTAGCACCCCAAATGGGAACACACTGTGCCTGAACGGAGCACCCCAACTCCCCCCTAGCACCCCAAATGGGAACACACTGTGCCTGAACGGAGCACCCCAACTCCCCCCTAGCACCCCAAATGGGAACACACTGTGCCTGAACGGAGCACCCCAACTCCCCCCTAGCACCCCAAATGGGAACACACTGTGCCTGAACGGAGCTCTCCAACTCCCCCCTAGCACCCCAAATGGGAACACACTGTGCCTGAACGGAGCACCCCAACTCCCCCCTAGCACCCCAAATGGGAACACACTGTGCCTGAACGGAGCACCCCAACTCCCCCCTAGCACCCCAAATGGGAACACACTGTGCCTGAACGGAGCTCTCCAACTCCCCCCTAGCACCCCAAATGGGAACACACTGTGCCTGAACGGAGCACCCCAACTCCCCCCTAGCACCCCAAATGGGAACACACTGTGCCTGAACGGAGCACCCCAACTCCCCCCTAGCACCCCAAATGGGAACACTCTGTGCCTGAACGGAGCACCCCAACTCCCCCCTAGCACCCCAAATGGGAACACACTGTGCCTGAACGGAGCTCTCCAACTCCCCCCTAGCACCCCAAATGGGAACACACTGTGCCTGAACGGAGCTCTCCAACTCCCCCCTAGCACCCCAAATGGGAACACACTGTGCCTGAACGGAGCACCTCCAACTCCCCCCTAGCACCCCAAATGGGAACACACTGTGCCTGAACGGAGCACCCCAACTCCCCCCTAGCACCCCAAATGGGAACACACTGTGCCTGAACGGAGCACCCCAACTCCCCCCTAGCACCCCAAATGGGAACACACTGTGCCTGAACGGAGCACCCCAACTCCCCCCTAGCACCCCAAATGGGAACACACTGTGCCTGAACGGAGCACCCCAACTCCCCCCTAGCACCCCAAATGGGAACACTCTGTGCCTGAACGGAGCACCCCAACTCCCCCCTAGCACCCCAAATGGGAACACACTGTGCCTGAACGGAGCTCTCCAACTCCCCCCTAGCACCCCAAATGGGAACACACTGTGCCTGAACGGAGCACTCCAACTCCCCCCTAGCACCCCAAATGGGAACACACTGTGCCTGAACGGAGCACCCCAACTCCCCCCTAGCACCCCAAATGGGAACACACTGTGCCTGAACGGAGCACCCCAACTCCCCCCTAGCACCCCAAATGGGAACACACTGTGCCTGAACGGAGCACCCCAACTCCCCCCTAGCACCCCAAATGGGAACACACTGTGCCTGAACGGAGCACCCCAACTCCCCCCTAGCACCCCAAATGGGAACACACTGTGCCTGAACGGAGCTCTCCAACTCCCCCCTAGCACCCCAAATGGGAACACACTGTGCCTGAACGGAGCACCCCAACTCCCCCCTAGCACCCCAAATGGGAACACACTGTGCCTGAACGGAGCACCTCCAACTCCCCCCTAGCACCCCAAATGGGAACACACTGTGCCTGAACGGAGCACCCCAACTCCCCCCTAGCACCCCAAATGGGAACACACTGTGCCTGAACGGAGCTCTCCAACTCCCCCCTAGCACCCCAAATGGGAACACACTGTGCCTGAACGGAGCACCCCAACTCCCCCCTAGCACCCCAAATGGGAACACTCTGTGCCTGAACGGAGCACCCCAACTCCCCCCTAGCACCCCAAATGGGAACACACTGTGCCTGAACGGAGCACCCCCTTAGTTAATACCAAAGATCTCTTGGCATCGAAGAAGGAAATAAAAACCTACGTCGTATTTTTCCCTTGGGAACAAGACCCCCAGGGGTCCCTACTACGGTTTGAACTAAAACAGACAAAACATGGGATCTGTTTTTTTCTGCCCAGATGAATAATCGGCCTTCTTAGGGATCGATCTGGAGAAGGAATACGAGGACGTGTCTCACGTTTTCTGGTGCTGGTAAAGATGGGTTTTCCGGGGCCTTTTCTGGGTCTGTATAGTGGGGAGGTCAGCCGGGTTCTGATCAATGGAAATCTGTCGGGTTCTTTCCCGGTTTTCTGAGGAGTAAGGATGGTATGCCCCCTTTGGTCTATCCTGTTCATTTGTGAGGCACGGACAGCGGGACAGAGGGATGTTTGTGGACAGAGGGATCAGAGGGATGTTTGTGGACAGAGGGACAGAGGGATCAGAGGGATGTTTGTGGACAGAGGGATCAGAGGGATGTTTGTGGACAGAGGGATCAGAGGGATGTTTGTGGACAGAGGGATGTTTGTGGACAGAGGGATCAGAGGGATGTTTGTGGACAGAGGGATCAGAGGGATGTTTGTGGACAGAGGGACAGAGGGATCAGAGGGATGTTTGTGGACAGAGGGATCAGAGGGATGTTTGTGGACAGAGGGATGTTTGTGGACAGAGGGATGTTTGTGGACAGAGGGATCAGAGGGATGTTTGTGGACAGAGGGATCAGAGGGACAGAGGGATGTTTGGGGATCAGAGGGATGTTTGTGGACAGAGGGATCAGAGGGATGTTTGTGGAGAGCGGGACAGAGGGATCAGAGGGATGTTTGTGGACAGAGGGATCAGAGGGATGTTTGTGGACAGAGGGATCAGAGGGATCAGAGGGACAGAGGGATGTTTGTGATCAGAGGGACAGAGGGATGTTTGTGGACAGAGGGATCAGAGGGACAGAGGGATCAGAGGGATGTTTGTGATCAGAGGGCCAGAGGGATGTTTGTGGACAGAGGGACAGAGGGATGTTTGTGATCAGAGGGACAGAGGGATGCTTGTGGACAGAGGGATCAGAGGGACAGAGGGATGTTTGTGGACAGAGGGATCAGAGGGATGTTTGTGGACAGAGGGACAGAGGGATCAGAGGGATGTTTGTGGACAGAGGGATCAGAGGGATGTTTGTGGACAGAGGGATCAGAGGGATGTTTGTGGACAGAGGGATCAGAGGGATGTTTGTGGACAGAGGGATCAGAGGGATGTTTGTGGACAGAGGGATCAGAGGGATGTTTGTGGACAGAGGGATCAGAGGGATGTTTGTGGACAGAGGGATCAGAGGGATGTTTGTGGACAGAGGGATCAGAGGGATGTTTGTGGACAGAGGGATGTTTGTGGACAGAGGGATGTTTGTGGACAGAGGGATCAGAGGGATGTTTGTGGACAGAGGGATGTTTGTGGACAGAGGGATCAGAGGGATGTTTGTGGACAGAGGGATGTTTGTGGACAGAGGGATCAGAGGGATGTTTGTGGACAGAGGGACAGAGGGATCAGAGGGATGTTTGTGGACAGAGGGATCAGAGGGATGTTTGTGGACAGAGGGATCAGAGGGATGTTTGTGGACAGAGGGATCAGAGGGATGTTTGTGGACAGAGGGATCAGAGGGATGTTTGTGGACAGAGGGATCAGAGGGATGTTTGTGGACAGAGGGATGTTTGTGGACAGAGGGATCAGAGGGATGTTTGTGGACAGAGGGATCAGAGGGATGTTTGTGGACAGAGGGATGTTTGTGGACAGAGGGATGTTTGTGGACAGAGGGATCAGAGGGATGTTTGTGGACAGAGGGATGTTTGTGGACAGAGGGATCAGAGGGATGTTTGTGGACAGAGGGATGTTTGTGGACAGAGGGATCAGAGGGATGTTTGTGGACAGAGGGATCAGAGGGATGTTTGTGGACAGAGGGATCAGAGGGATGTTTGTGGACAGAGGGACAGAGGGATCAGAGGGATGTTTGTGGACAGAGGGACAGAGGGATCAGAGGGATGTTTGTGGACAGTGGGACAGAGGGATCAGAGGGATGTTTGTGGACAGAGGGATGTTTGTGGACAGAGGGATCAGAGGGATGTTTGTGGACAGAGGGATCAGAGGGACAGAGGGATGTTTGGGGATCAGAGGGATGTTTGTGGACAGAGGGATCAGAGGGATGTTTGTGGAGAGCGGGACAGAGGGATCAGAGGGATGTTTGTGGACAGAGGGATCAGAGGGATGTTTGTGGACAGAGGGATCAGAGGGATCAGAGGGACAGAGGGATGTTTGTGATCAGAGGGACAGAGGGATGTTTGTGGACAGAGGGATCAGAGGGACAGAGGGATCAGAGGGATGTTTGTGATCAGAGGGCCAGAGGGATGTTTGTGGACAGAGGGACAGAGGGATGCTTGTGGACAGAGGGATCAGAGGGACAGAGGGATGTTTGTGGACAGAGGGATCAGAGGGACAGAGGGATGTTTGTGGACAGAGGGATCAGAGGGATGTTTGTGGACAGAGGGATCAGAGGGATGTTTGTGGACAGAGGGATGTTTGTGGACAGAGGGATCAGAGGGACAGAGGGATCAGAGGGACAGAGGGATGTTTGTGATGAGAGGGACAGAGGGATGTTTGTGATCAGAGGGCCAGAGGGATGTTTGTGGACAGAGGGATCAGAGGGACAGAGGGATGTTTGTGATCAGAGGGCCAGAGGGATGTTTGTGGACAGAGGGACAGAGGGATGTTTGTGGACAGAGGGACAGAGGGATGTTTGTGGACAGAGGGATGTTTGTGGACAGAGGGATGTTTGTGGACAGAGGGACAGAGGGATGTTTGTGGACAGAGGGACAGAGGGATCGGTCGGTCGTAGTGGAGAGTCTAGATGTTCTATGGATGGTGCTTCCTTTACGCCCGAGGCAGATGTAAGGATAGTGGGGTGACCGCTAAGCCTTTTTAGTGGCCTTCATGCGGATTGGCATACGAGCCTAGTGGGTGTTTTGGGTACTACATGCAGGATTGAGACCCTCAAGGTGAAGATTGGGGACTCATTTTGAAAGGGATTGGAGAAATGGGGTGAATATGGAGAAATGGGGTGAAAGGGATTGGAGAAATGGGGTGAAAGGGATTGGAGAAATGGGGTGAATATGGAGAAAATGGGGTGAAAGAGATTGGAGAAATGGGGTGAATATGGAGAAAATGGGGTGAAAGGGATTGGAGAAATGGGGTGAATATGGAGAAAATGGGGTGAAAGGGATTGGAGAAATGGGGTGAAAGGGATTGGAGAAATGGGGTGAATATGGAGAAAATGGGGTGAAAGGGATTGGAGAAATGGGGTGAATATGGAGAAAATGGGGTGAAAGGGATTGGAGAAATGGGGTGAATATGGAGAAAATGGGGTGAAAGGGATTGGAGAAATGGGGTGAATATGGAGAAAATGGGGTGAAAGGGATTGGAGAAATGGGGTGAAAGGGATTGGAGAAATGGGGTGAAAGGGATTGGAGAAATGGGGTGAATATGGAGAAAATGGGGTGAAAGGGATTGGAGAAATGGGGTGAAAGGGATTGGAGAAATGGGGTGAAAGGGATTTGAGAAATGGGGTGAAAGGGATTGGAGAAATGGGGTGAATATGGAGAAAATGGGGTGAAAGGGATTGGAGAAATGGGGTGAATATGGAGAAAATGGGGTGAAAGGGATTGGAGAAATGGGGTGAATATGGAGAAAATGGGGTGAAAGGGATTGGAGAAATGGGGTGAAAGGGATTGGAGAAATGGGGTGAAAGGGATTGGAGAAATGGGGTGAAAGGGATTTGAGAAATGGGGTGAAAGGGATTGGAGAAATGGGGTGAATATGGAGAAAATGGGGTGAAAGGGATTGGAGAAATGGGGTGAATATGGAGAAATGGGGTGAAAGGGATTGGAGAAATGGGGTGAAAGGGATTGGAGAAATGGGGTGAATATGGAGAAATGGGGTGAATATGGAGAAAATGGGGTGAAAGGGATTGGAGAAATGGGGTGAATATGGAGAAATGGGGTGAATATGGAGAAATGGGGTGAAAGGGATTGGAGAAATGGGGTGAATATGGAGAAAATGGGGTGAAAGAGATTGGAGAAATGGGGTGAATATGGAGAAAATGGGGTGAAAGGGATTGGAGAAATGGGGTGAATATGGAGAAAATGGGGTGAAAGGGATTGGAGAAATGGGGTGAAAGGGATTGGAGAAATGGGGTGAATATGGAGAAAATGGGGTGAAAGGGATTGGAGAAATGGGGTGAATATGGAGAAAATGGGGTGAAAGGGATTGGAGAAATGGGGTGAATATGGAGAAAATGGGGTGAAAGGGATTGGAGAAATGGGGTGAATATGGAGAAAATGGGGTGAAAGGGATTGGAGAAATGGGGTGAAAGGGATTGGAGAAATGGGGTGAAAGGGATTGGAGAAATGGGGTGAATATGGAGAAAATGGGGTGAAAGGGATTGGAGAAATGGGGTGAAAGGGATTGGAGAAATGGGGTGAAAGGGATTTGAGAAATGGGGTGAAAGGGATTGGAGAAATGGGGTGAATATGGAGAAAATGGGGTGAAAGGGATTGGAGAAATGGGGTGAATATGGAGAAAATGGGGTGAAAGGGATTGGAGAAATGGGGTGAATATGGAGAAAATGGGGTGAAAGGGATTGGAGAAATGGGGTGAAAGGGATTGGAGAAATGGGGTGAAAGGGATTGGAGAAATGGGGTGAAAGGGATTTGAGAAATGGGGTGAAAGGGATTGGAGAAATGGGGTGAATATGGAGAAAATGGGGTGAAAGGGATTGGGAAGAAATGGGGTGAATATGGAGAAATGGGGTGAAAGGGATTGGAGAAATGGGGTGAAAGGGATTGGAGAAATGGGGTGAATATGGAGAAATGGGGTGAATATGGAGAAAATGGGGTGAAAGGGATTGGAGAAATGGGGTGAATATGGAGAAATGGGGTGAATATGGAGAAATGGGGTGAAAGGGATTGGAGAAATGGGGTGAATATGGAGAAAATGGGGTGAAAGGGATTGGAGAAATGGGGTGAATATGGAGAAAATGGGGTGAAAGGGATTGGAGAAATGGGGTGAATATGGAGAAATGGGGTGAAAGGGATTGGAGAAATGGGGTGAATATGGAGAAAATGGGGTGAAAGGGATTGGAGAAATGGGGTGAAAGGGATTGGAGAAATGGGGTGAAAGGGATTGGAGAAATGGGGTGAATGGGATTTGAGAAATGGGGTGAAAGGGATTGGAGAAATGGGGTGAATATGGAGAAAATGGGGTGAAAGAGATTGGAGAAATGGGGTGAATATGGAGAAATGGGGTGAAAGGGATTGGAGAAATGGGGTGAAAGGGATTGGAGAAATGGGGTGAATATGGAGAAATGGGGTGAATATGGAGAAAATGGGGTGAAAGGGATTGGAGAAATGGGGTGAATATGGAGAAATGGGGTGAAAGGGATTGGAGAAATGGGGTGAATATGGAGAAATGGGGTGAATATGGAGAAATGGGGTGAAAGGGATTGGAGAAATGGGGTGAATATGGAGAAAATCACCAAGAATCTGGATTTCTGGAGAACCCGACGATTGACCTTGGACGGGGGAGGTTTTGGTCACTAAAGCGGTTTTATTGCCTTTGCTATTATACTTCAGTTTGATTTTCCCGCCAGGGATTAGGATGGTACCGAGGGTGACAGGAGCTCTCTTTCTGTTATTTTGGGGCGCCACCCGGGCGGTGGTGATGAAGAAACCTTGTTTGGGTGGATACAGCTTTCCGGATATCTTTATCTGGGGGCGCACTACTGGCTGGGACATTATAAGACGTTCTCTGGTGGGGGGATGGTGGCTTGTTTAATGTATTATCTGGCAGGCTGGTCCCTGGTGAAATGGGGGTGATGAGATCTTTCAAGGCCATTGGCTTTGGTTCCCCCCTTTCTTATACTAGACTGGGGCAGTTTTTTAGAGAGCATGGATTAGGAGAATTGGGGGCGGTTGGAAAGACTAATGAGATGGATTACCAGAGATGAAACGGTGGTGAATATCCGAGGTCTTGGCCCCAGGATGACACAACTATGTTGGAAGAAATTTTCGATCAGTGGGGTTACCAAGAGACAGAAGGAGATCGCTTGGATGGCCTTTCAGAGATGTCCGCTGACTGGAGTTTTCCTGTGCAGAGTGGAGATGTGCCCGAGGGAAGGACGTGCCCGAGGGAAGGATGTGCCCGAGGGAAGGACGTGCCCGAGGGAAGGACGTGCCCGAGGGAAGGATGTGCCCGAGGGAAAGAAGGATGTGCCCGAGGGAAGGATGTGCCCGAGGGAAGGACGTGCCCGAGGGAAGGACGTGCCCGAGGGAAGGACGTGCCCGAGGGAAGGACGTGCCCGAGGGAAGGATGTGCCCGAGGGAAGGATGGATGTGCCCGAGGGAAGGACGTGCCCGAGGGAAGGACGTGCCCGAGGGAAGGATGGATGTGCCCGAGGGAAGGACGTGCCCGAGGGAAGGACGTGCCCGAGGGAAGGATGTGCCCGAGGGAAAGAAGGATGTGCCCGAGGGAAGGATGTGCCCGAGGGAAGGACGTGCCCGAGGGAAGGACGTGCCCGAGGGAAGGATGTGCCCGAGGGAAGGATGTGCCCGAGGGAAGGATGTGCCCGAGGGAAAGAAGGATGTGCCCGAGGGAAGGATGTGCCCGAGGGAAGGATGTGCCCGAGGGAAGGATGGATGTGCCCGAGGGAAGGACGTGCCCGAGGGAAGGATGTGCCCGAGGGAAAGAAGGATGTGCCCGAGGGAAGGACGTGCCCGAGGGAAGGACGTGCCCGAGGGAAGGACGTGCCCGAGGGAAGGATGTGCCCGAGGGAAGGATGTGCCCGAGGGAAGGATGGATGTGCCCGAGGGAAGGATGTGCCCGAGGGAAGGATGGATGTGCCCGAGGGAAGGACGTGCCCGAGGGAAGGACGTGCCCGAGGGAAGGATGTGCCCGAGGGAAAGAAGGATGTGCCCGAGGGAAGGACGTGCCCGAGGGAAGGACGTGCCCGAGGGAAGGACGTGCCCGAGGGAAGGATGTGCCCGAGGGAAGGATGTGCCCGAGGGAAGGATGTGCCCGAGGGAAAGAAGGATGTGCCCGAGGGAAGGATGTGCCCGAGGGAAGGATGTGCCCGAGGGAAGGATGGATGTGCCCGAGGGAAGGACGTGCCCGAGGGAAGGATGTGCCCGAGGGAAAGAAGGATGTGCCCGAGGGAAGGACGTGCCCGAGGGAAGGACGTGCCCGAGGGAAGGACGTGCCCGAGGGAAGGATGTGCCCGAGGGAAGGATGTGCCCGAGGGAAGGATGGATGTGCCCGAGGGAAGGATGTGCCCGAGGGAAGGATGTGCCCGAGGGAAGGACGTGCCCGAGGGAAGGACGTGCCCGAGGGAAGGACGTGCCCGAGGGAAGGACGTGCCCGAGGGAAGGATGGATGTGCCCGAGGGAAGGATGGATGTGCCCGAGGGAAGGATGTGCCCGAGGGAAGGATGTGCCCGAGGGAAGGACGTGCCCGAGGGAAGGACGTGCCCGAGGGAAGGATGTGCCCGAGGGAAGGATGTGCCCGAGGGAAGGATGTGCTGATTTGGAAAGGGCGGAACATGTCCTGGTTGAGTTCCAAGGGTGAGGAGATTGGTTCCCTTTTTTTAAGGATGAGGACTTTAATGATTGGTTCTTTGGGTTGGTGGAGGGAGATGAAGATAAGAAGAGCATGGATTCTTATGGCGGGGTTAGGAGAGGTGATGTGGGGTGTAAGGTACTGGGAAGGAAGAGGGAAGCGGATGGTATCGAGTGAGGACTGCGGGAACTTGTGTTTGGCTACATTGTATGTTGCTTTGTTGGTGGATGGGGTGGAGGAAGCGGATGTGTTTCGGGGATGGGGTGGAGGAAGCGGATGTGTTTTGGGGATGGGGTGGAGGAAGCGGATGTGTTTTGGGGATGGGGTGGAGGAAGCGGATGTGTTTTGGGGATGGGGTGGAGGAAGCGGATGTGTTTTGGGGATGGGGTGGAGGAAGCGGATGTGTTTCGGGGATGGGGTGGAGGAAGCGGATGTGTTTCGGGGGTGGGGTGGAGGAAGCGGATGTGTTTCGGGGATGGGGTGGAGGAAGCGGATGTGTTTCGGGGATGGGGTGGAGGAAGCGGATGTGTTTCGGGGATGGGGTGGAGGAAGCGGATGTGTTTCGGGGATGGGGTGGAGGAAGCGGATGTGTTTCGGGGATGGGGTGGAGGAAGCGGATGTGTTTCGGGGATGGGGTGGAGGAAGCGGATGTGTTTCGGGGATGGGGTGGAGGAAGCGGATGTGTTTCGGGGATGGGGTGGAGGAAGCGGATGTGTTTCGGGGATGGGGTGGAGGAAGCGGATGTGTTTCGGGGATGGGGTGGAGGAAGCGGATGTGTTTCGGGGATGGGGTGGAGGAAGCGGATGTGTTTCGGGGATGGGGTGGAGGAAGCGGATGTGTTTCGGGGATGGGGTGGAGGAAGCGGATGTGTTTCGGGGATGGGGTGGAGGAAGCGGATGTGTTTCGGGGATGGGGTGGAGGAAGCGGATGTGTTTCGGGGATGGGGTGGAGGAAGCGGATGTGTTTCGGGGATGGGGTGGAGGAAGCGGATGTGTTTCGGGGATGGGGTGGAGGAAGCGGATGTGTTTCGGGGATGGGGTGGAGGAAGCGGATGTGTTTCGGGGATGGGGTGGAGGAAGCGGATGTGTTTCGGGGATGGGGTGGAGGAAGCGGATGTGTTTCGGGGATGGGGTGGAGGAAGCGGATGTGTTTCGGGGATGGGGTGGAGGAAGCGGATGTGTTTCGGGGATGGGGTGGAGGAAGCGGATGTGTTTCGGGGATGGGGTGGAGGAAGCGGATGTGTTTTGGGGATGGGGTGGAGGAAGCGGATGTGTTTTGGGGATGGGGTGGAGGGAGCGGATGTGTTTTGGGGATGGGGTGGAGGGAGCGGATGTGTTTTGGGGATGGGGAGGGATTGTATTTCTATGATGTGATTGTGTACCTGACCGATGATTGAGGCGTAGTACTGGAAAAGAATCGGTGGTTGGTTCTTGATGAAGGAGTTTTGTACGCTAGAATCTGATGGAAGAAAAGAAACAAAAATCACATTTTTAATGGCATTAGCGAGCGACACATTATATTCATTTTTAGAACTTATCTTCCTGCTACACAATACACATTACACAGTACACAATACACGGTACACAATACACGGTACAATACACGGTACACAATACACAGTACACGGTACACAATACACGGTACACAATACACAGTACACGGTACACAATACACGGTACACAATACACGGTACAATACACAGTACACAATACACAGTACACAGTACACGGTACACAATACACGGTACAATACACGGTACACAATACACGGTACACAATACACAGTACACAATACACGGTACACAATACACGGTACACAATACACGGTACAATACACAGTACACAATACACAGTACACAATACACAGTACACAATACACAGTACACGGTACACGGTACACAATACACGGTACAATACACGGTACACAATACACGGTACACAATACACAGTACACAATACACAGTACACGGTACACAATACACAGTACACAATACACGGTACACGGTACACAATACACAGTACACAATACACAGTACACGGTACACAATACACGGTACACAATACACAGTACACAATACACAGTACACAGTACACAATACACGGTACACAATACACAGTACACGGTACACAATACACGGTACACAATACACGGTACAATACACAGTACACAATACACAGTACACGGTACACAATACACAGTACACAATACACGGTACACAATACACAGTACACAATACACAATACACAGTACACAATACACAATACACGGTACACAATACAATACACGGTACACAATACACAATACACGGTACACAGTACACGGTACACAATACACGGTACACAATACACAGTACACAGTACACAATACACAGTACACAATACATGGTACACAATACACGGTACACAATACACGGTACAATACACAATACACAGTACACAATACACAGTACACGGTACACAATACACAGTACACGGTACAATACACAGTACACAATACACGGTACACAATACACGGTACAATACACAGTACACGGTACACAATACACAGTACACAATACACGGTACAATACACAGTACACAATACACAATACACAGTACACAATACACAGTACACAATACACGGTACAATACACAGTACACAATACACAATACACAGTACACAGTACACAATACACGGTACACAATACACGGTACAATACACGGTACACAATACACAGTACACGGTACACAATACACGGTACACAATACACAATACACGGTACAATACACAGTACACAATACACAGTACACAATACACAGTACACGGTACACAATACACAGTACAATACACAATACACAATACACAATACACAGTACACGGTACACAATACACAGTACACAATACACGGTACAATACACGGTACAATACACAGTACACGGTACACAGTACACAGTACATAATACACGATACAATACACAGTACACAGTACACAATACACAATACACGGTACACAATACACGGTACACAATACACGGTACACAGTACACAATACACAGTACACAATACACAGTACACAATACACAGTACACAGTACACAGTACACAATACACAGTACACAATACACAGTACACAATACACAGTACACAGTACACGGTACACAATACACAGTACACAATACACGGTACAATACACAATACACAGTACACAGTACACAATACACGGTACACAATACACAGTACACAATACACGGTACAATACACAGTACACGGTACACAATACACAGTACACAATACACGGTACAATACACAGTACACAATACACAATACACAGTACACAGTACACAATACACAGTACACAGTACACGGTACACAGTACACAATACACAGTACACGGTACACAATACACGGTACACAGTACACAGTACACAATACACAGTACACAATACACGGTACACAATACACGGTACACAATACACGGTACAATACACGGTACACAATACACGGTACACAATACACGGTACACAGTACACAATACACGGTCTGAAGACAAGTCCTCAAGCCTGCTGCAGGTTCTGCTTCAAACTGGGCTTTGTTACTACAAAGGGTATTCATTTGCAGCAAGTCTCTGAAAGTTGATTTTCTCACTGGACTTAGTCCCCTGACCCGTCTCTCGCACATCAGTGGCGTCTCCAGCTTTCATATTTAGGGGGGGCACATGGTGGGGCCCAGCATAATGTTGGGGGGGTCAGGGCCCCCTCTGGCCCCCCCCTAGGGTCGCCATTGTCGCACATTGGTAACAGTCTTACCATTCCATTTGGCAGGTGTTGAAAGCATCAGTTGAGGGCGTTGTCGCTTCTTCGCTGCGCTTTCGCAGGCCGATGCCCCCTCGTGGACATGGGGCAACATTGCATCCTTCTTGGATTTTCCAACATCCCCTGCAGACCAAACCGGTTTCCTGTTGCCAGGGGTAACAGCAGACCCACACACCTGGTCACACCCCTTGCATGGATGCTGGATACGGTGCCCTCTTCTCTGGGCTGACCACCTCACACAAGCAGCCATTAGATGAAAACACTGGCTTCTTGTGCTCTCTGTCACCCCCTGTAGGCTGAACAAAGTTTTCACTACGGTTGCCAGGGGCGACAACAGACATTTTTGCACCAACATCTCCACTCAGAATTAGAGCCACCTCTGCGCTGCGGCTCCTCCTTTCTGCAAACATAGTTCCTCCGGTTGTTGTGGGAGACCACATTCTCCCTGCTGAATTTCTCCAGCGCTCTCTAGATTGGATTGCTCCCAGGAATTTGTCCTAGTCATCTCGGTTATGACACATCCCGCGGTACACTTCTGGGTACTCCTCCATCAGAAAAGGTTCAGCCCAGAGGCTTCTGGGCCACCCTTGGGAGGAAGCAATCATCGCAAATTCAGCCAAAAAATCTTCAACATGTTCAGAAGGCAACCTAGGCCGTATGAAGTCAGCCGTACAGTCTTCTCCTTTGTTGCCACAGGCAACCACACCCATCTGCTCACTCCTTGCACTGAGTGATGGTTTGTTTCCCTTTTTTCTTTGCTCCAGTTCGGCCAAGTGCACCTTTCACCAGTCTGGGGCTTGTTCTATCGGTAACAATCCCTCCAGCCACAAGGTTCTGTCTCTCATCTCAGCAAACATTGCTTCCTTTATACGTTTCGACCGCCTGATCTCTGCAGTCAGGCACACAACGCTTTTTAACACAGGAAATCTTGGTGTACTGTCTCTTTAAGACTTGCAAGCGGCACGCTTTCACTGGTTCACATTAGCTGCTCCTCACAGCATTGCTGCAAAACCGTCTCTTGCTACTTACTGGTTTTGGTATGTGAGGATCTGGAACTCTTCCATCTCTGCCCAAAGCAATACCTCCACCATATGTAAGATTGGGGTGATCAGACTCAAGCGGTAGGTGCGTTTCCAGTGAGTACGCTAGTCCAGAACTGTATTTTAAGGGCGTGGTAGCCCACTTTTATTTAAAAGCACAGACAAGATCACAAAGACATCAGCATCCCATGCAAAGGGGGTTCCACCATTACTGTATCTTGCACACTCAAAACTTTTGCCTCCTGGCTTACATTCTTGCCATACGGCTGATTCAGGCCTTCAACCTAGACCTTAGGTCTGCTCCTCAGAACAAAAGAGTTTCCTAGAGTTAAGCTCTCTCCTAGCTTATTCCTGATCAGCACCTCGCTGCTCTGTCACCAAGTACACCTGCCCCCTGCAGACATCCACCTGACTCCTCTCCGAGGAATGGGCATCCACCTGACTCCTCTCCGAGGAATGGGCATCCACCTGACTCCTCTCCGAGGAATGAGCGTCCACCTGACTCCTCTCCGAGGAATGGGCGTCCACCTGACTCCTCTCCGAGGAATGGGCGTCCACCTGACTCCTCTCCGAGGAATGAGCGTCCACCTGACTCCTCTCCGAGGAATGGGCGTCCACCTGACTCCTCTCCGAGGAATGGGCGTCCACCTGACTCCTCTCCGAGGAATGGGCGTCCACCTGACTCCTCTCAGAAGAATGGGAGTCCACCTGTCTCCTCTCCGAGGAATGGGAGTCCACCTGTCTCCTCTCCGAGGAATGGGAGTCCACCTGTCTCCTCTCCGAGGAATGGGAGTCCACCTGTCTCCTCTCCGAGGAATGGGAGTCCACCTGACTCCTCTCCGAGGAATGGGCGTCCACCTGACTCCTCTCCGAGGAATGGGCGTCCACCTGACTCCTCTCCGAGGAATGGGCGTCCACCTGACTCCTCTCCGAGGAATGGGCGTCCACCTGACTCCTCTCCGAGGAATGGGAGTCCACCTGACTCCTCTCAGAGGAATAGGAGTCCACCTGACTCCTCTCAGAAGAATGGGCGTCCACCTGTCTCCTCTCCGAGGAATGGGAGTCCACCTGTCTCCTCTCCGAGGAATGGGAGTCCACCTGACTCCTCTCCGAGGAATGGGAGTCCACCTGACTCCTCTCAGAAGAATGGGAGTCCACCTGTCTCCTCTCAGAAGAATGGGAGTCCACCTGACTCCTCTCCGAGGAATGGGCGTCCACCTGACTCCTCTCCGAGGAATGGGAGTCCACCTGACTCCTCTCCGAGGAATGGGAGTCCACCTGACTCCTCTCCGAGGAATGGGAGTCCACCTGACTCCTCTCCGAGGAATGGGAGTCCACCTGACTCCTCTCCGAGGAATGGGAGTCCACCTGACTCCTCTCCGAGGAATGGGAGTCCACCTGACTCCTCTCCGAGGAATGGGAGTCCACCTGACTCCTCTCCGAGGAATGGGAGTCCACCTGACACCTCTCCGAGGAATGGGCGTCCACCTGACTCCTCTCCGAGGAATGGGAGTCCACCTGACACCTCTCCGAGGAATGGGCGTCCACCTGACTCCTCTCCGAGGAATGGGCGTCCACCTGACTCCTCTCCGAAGAATGGGAGTCCACCTGACTCCTCTCCGAAGAATGGGAGTCCACCTGACTCCTCTCCGAGGAATGGGAGTCCACCTGACTCCTCTCCGAGGAATGGGAGTCCACCTGACTCCTCTCCAAGGAATGGGAGTCCACCTGACTCCTCTCCGAGGAATGGGAGTCCACCTTCTCAGAGGAATGGGAGTCCACCTGACTCCTCTCCGAGGAATGGGAGTCCACCTGACTCCTCTCCGAGGAATGGGCGTCCACCTGACTCCTCTCCGAGGAATGGGCGTCCACCTGACTCCTCTCCGAGGAATGGGAGTCCACCTGACTCCTCTCCGAGGAATGGGAGTCCACCTGACTCCTCTCCGAGGAATGGGAGTCCACCTGACTCCTCTCCGAGGAATGGGAGTCCACCTGACTCCTCTCCGAGGAATGGGAGTCCACCTGACTCCTCTCCGAGGAATGGGAGTCCACCTGACTCCTCTCCGAGGAATGGGAGTCCACCTGACTCCTCTCCGAGGAATGGGAGTCCACCTGACTCCTCTCCGAGGAATGGGAGTCCACCTGACTCCTCTCCGAGGAATGGGAGTCCACCTGACTCCTCTCCGAGGAATGGGAGTCCACCTGACTCCTCTCCGAGGAATGGGAGTCCACCTGACTCCTCTCCGAGGAATGGGAGTCCACCTGACTCCTCTCCGAGGAATGGGAGTCCACCTGACTCCTCTCCGAGGAATGGGAGTCCACCTGACTCCTCTCCGAGGAATGGGAGTCCACCTGACTCCTCTCCGAGGAATGGGCGTCTTCCTGACTCCTCTCCGAGGAATGGGCGTCCACCTGACTCCTCTCCGAGGAATGGGCGTCCACCTGACTCCTCTCCGAGGAATGGGCGTCCTCCTGACTCCTCTCCGAGGAATGGGCGTCCACCTGACTCCTCTCCGAGGAATGGGCGTCCTCCTGACTCCTCTCCGAGGAATGGGAGTCCACCTGACTCCTCTCCGAGGAATGGGCGTCCACCTGACTCCTCTCCGAGGAATGGGCGTCCACCTGACTCCTCTCCGAGGAATGGGCGTCCTCCTGACTCCTCTCCGAGGAATGGGCGTCCACCTGACTCCTCTCCGAGGAATGGGCGTCCTCCTGACTCCTCTCCGAGGAATGGGCGTCCTCCTGACTCCTCTCCGAGGAATGGGCGTCCACCTGTCTCCTCTCCGAGGAATGGGCGTCCTCCTGACTCCTCTCCGAGGAATGGGCGTCCACCTGACTCCTCTCCGAGGAATGGGAGTCCACCTGTCTGTTGGGTGGGGCTCTGAGCCATAGTCAGGTCACAACTATATAGCCCAACACACAGCTGTGCAATCAGCGCGCCGCTCTCTCCAAAATCTGGTGTAAAGCAGCAATCTTCCAGGTAGGACGGTGTATGGGGTCCCACCGCCACAAGATCTACAAAGCACAACAAATAACGCAGAGCAGTGTTCACTGTGGAAGGACCGGACACTTCAAAAAGGACTCTTCTATTTGGAAAGCTAAGCAGTGAAAGGTAAAACTATCCACAAGAGAAATGCCGCGTTCACACGAATGTTTTTTCCGTCGGAATAAACTCTGAAGGTTTTTCCGATGGAGTTCCGCTGAAACTGTCTTGTCTACACGCGATCAGACCAAAGTCCGACCATCTAGAACGCGGTGACGTACAACACGTAGAACGAGACTAGAAAAAGGCCAATCGCTTCCGTCTCGTTCTTGCTTCAGAGCATGCGTCGTTTTTGGTCCGTCAGAACAGCGTACACACGATCGAATTTTCCGGAATTGGTTCCGTCGGAAAGATTTAAAACATGTTCTATTTCTAGGTCCATCAGAATTATAAAAAAAAAAGTCCGATGAGGGCCACACATGATCGGAATGTCCGATGAAAAGATTCCGTCTGACTTTTCCTGCCGGAAGGTCTGACCGTGTGTACGCGGCACGAAAGTCAAAGCAACCACAGAGGAAATCGCAGACACATCATGGAGTGACCGAGCGACAAGCCAGGTGGTTGGTGGATAGACTCCGGAGTGACAAGCCAGGTGGTTGGTGGATAGACTCCGGAGTGACAAGCCAGGTGGTTGGTGGATAGACTTCGGAGTGACAAGCCAGGTGGTTGGTGGATAGACTCCGGAGCGACAAGCCAGGTGGTTGGTGGATAGTCTCCGGAGCGACTCCGGAGTGGTGTATCTGGATTTTGCAAAAGCATTTGACACAGTTCCCCATAAACGTTTACTATACAAAATAAGGTGCGTTGGCATGGACCATAGGGTGAGTACATGGATTGAAAACTGGCTACAAGGGCGTGTTCAGAGGGTGGTGATAAATGGGGAGTACTCGGAATGGTCAGGGGTGGGTAGTGGGGTTCCCCAGGGTTCTGTGCTGGGACCAATCCTATTTAATTTGTTCATAAACGACCTGGAGGATGGGATAAAGAGTTCAATCTCTGTATTTGCAGACGATACTAAGCTAAGCAGGGCAATAACTTCTCTGCAGGATGTGGAAATCTTGCAAAAAGACCTGAACAAATTAATGGGGTGGACGACTACATGGCAAATGAGGTTCAATGTAGAAAAATGTAAAATAATGCATTTGGGTGGCAAAAATATGAATGCAATCTATACACTGGGGGGAGAACCTCTGGGGGGATCTAGGATGGAAAAGGACCTGGGGGTCCTAGTGGATGATAGGCTCAGCAATGGCATGCAATGCCAAGCTGCTGCTAATAAAGCAAACAGAATATTGGCATGCATTAAAAGGGGGATCAACTGCAGAGATAAAACGATAATTCTCCCGCTCTACAAGACTCTGGTCCGGCCGCACCTGGAATATGCTGTCCAGTTCTGGGCACCAGTCCTCAGGAGGGACGTACTGGAAATGGAGCGAGTACAAAGAAGGGCAACAAAGCTAATAAAGGGTCTGGAGGATCTTAGTTATGAGGAAAGGTTGTGAGCTCTGAACTTATTCTCTCTGGAGAAGAGACGCCTGAGAGGGGATATGATTTCAATTTACAAATACTGTACTGGTGACCCCACAATAGGGATAAAACTTTTTCGCAGAAGAGAGTTTAATAAGACTCGTGGCCACTCATTACAATTAGAAGAAAAGAGGTTTAACCTTAAACTACGTAGAGGGTTCTTTACTGTAAGAACGGTAAGGATGTGGAATTCCCTTCCACAGGCGGTGGTCTCAGCGGGGAGCATTGATAGCTTCAAGAAACTATTAGATAATCACCTGAATGACCGCAATATACAGGGATATGTAATGTAATACTGACACATTATCACACACATAGGTTGGACTTGATGGACTTGTGTCTTTTTTCAACCTCACCTACTATGTAACTATGTAACTATGACAAGCCAGGTGGTTGGTGGATAGACTCCGGAGCGACAAGCCAGGTGGTTGGTGGATAGACTCCGGAGTGACAAGCCAGGTGGTTGGTGGATAGACTCCGGAGCGACAAGCCAGGTGGTTGGTGGATAGACTCCGGAGCGACAAGCCAGGTGGTTGGTGGATAGACTCCGGAGCGACAAGCCAGGTGGTTGGTGGATAGACTCCGGAGCGACAAGCCAGGTGGTTGGTGGATAGACTCCGGAGCGACAAGCCAGGTGGTTGGTGGATAGACTCCGGAGCGACAAGTCAGGTGGTTGGTGGATAGACTCCGGAGCGACAAGCCAGGTGGTTGGTGGATAGACTCCGGAGCGACAAGCCAGGTGGTTGGTGGATAGACTCCGGAGCGACAAGCCAGGTGGTTGGTGGATAGACTCCGGAGCGACAAGCCAGGTGGTTGGTGGATAGACTCCGGAGCGACAAGCCAGGTGGTTGGTGGATAGACTCCGGAGCGACAAGCCAGGTGGTTGGTGGATAGACTCCGGAGCGACAAGCCAGGTGGTTGGTGGATAGACTCCGGAGCGACAAGCCAGGTGGTTGGTGGATAGACTCCGGAGTGACAAGCCAGGTGGTTGGTGGATAGACTCCGGAGCGACAAGCCAGGTGGTTGGTGGATACACTCCGGAGCGACAAGCCAGGTGGTTGGTGGATAGACTCCGGAGTGACAAGTCAGGTGGTTGGTGGATAGACTCCGGAGCGACAAGCCAGGTGGTTGGTGGATAGACTCCGGAGCGACAAGCCAGGTGGTTGGTGGATAGACTCCGGAGTGACAAGCCAGGTGGTTGGTGGATAGACTCCGGAGCGACAAGCCAGGTGGTTGGTGGATACACTCCGGAGCGACAAGCCAGGTGGTTGGTGGATAGACTCCGGAGTGACAAGTCACATGACTAGCGATGAGACCTTCTTCACAAACATGGATGGTGAAGGTAAAGGGCGGAGCTTCCTGCATTCCACCACAAGGAGGTCACCACAGGATCCTTGTATGTCCCAGAAGGAAGCCTTCCATCAGTGCAAACATCGATCTCACAGTTCCCTTCCCGGGTGATGAAAACTCAATGATCACCACAGACCAGCCAATATATTCTCTAATGACCTTCACAGCGAATGTACTGACTTCTGGCCCAGACAGCCGGGGAACAGAACTCCAGAAGCTGTACAGGACGTTATAAAGAGAGGCTTATCAGAAGATTCCACAATCACGCCTTGTAAAGTGCTCATGAAATGCATGTGCTGTATAGAAGAAAAAGCCTCACGTTGCTCCCCTTCCACGGGCGTCTCAAAGAAAAACCATCCCCACCACCTGCAGCTCATACACAGTGATGTGTGTGCTCCAATGAAAACTCCCATGTCAGACGGGAACAGATATCTACTGACCTTCACTGATGATTATCCCAGGTACACAACTACTTATCTGATGAAACACAAGAATGAAATATCAGAGAAACTTCAAGAGCCTGTTGTCCTTTCTAGCAACAAATTCCAATGAAAACCAGAAATAATAATAAACACGACAATGGGGGAGAATACATGAGCAAAGAAATGGCCTCATATCTGAAGAGACAAGGAGTAGTACACCAATCACACCAGACAACCGCACCATACAACCGCACCATACAACCGCACCATACATCCGCACCATACAACCACACCATACAATCACACCATACAACCGCACCATACACCATACAACCGCACCATACCATACAACCGCACCATACACCATACAACCGCACCATACAACCGCACCATACAACCACACCATACAATCACACCATACACCATACAACCGCACCATACACCATACAACCGCACCAAACAACCGCACCATACACCATACAACCGCACCATACAACCGCACCATACAACCGCACCATACAATCACACCATACACCATACAACCGCACCATACACCATACAACCGTACCATACACCATACAACCGCACCATACAATCACACCATACACCATACAACCGCACCATACACCATACACCATACAACCGCACCAAACAACCGCACCATACACCATACAACCGCACCATACAACCGCACCATACAATCACACCATACACCATACAACCGTACCATACACCATACAACCGCACCATACACCATACAACCGTACCATACACCATACAACCGCACCAAACAACCGCACCATACAACCGCACCATACACCATACAACCGCACCATACAACCACACCATACAACCGCACCATACAACCGCACCATACAACCGCACCATACAACCGCACCATGCACCATACAACCGTACCATACAACCGCACCATACAATCACACCAGACAACTGTACCATACACCATACAACCGTACCATACACCATACAACCGCACCATACACCATACAACCGTACCATACAACCGCACCATACAACCACACCATACAATCACACCATACACCATACAACCGCACCAAACAACCGCACCATACACCATACAACCGCACCATACACCATACAACCACACCATACAACCACACCATACAATCACACCATACAACCGCACCATACATCCCCACCATACAACCACACCATACAACCGCACCATACAACCGCACCATACAACCGCACCATACACCATACAACCGTACCATACAACCGCACCATACAATCACACCAGACAACCGTACCATACACCATACAACCGTACCATACACCATACAACCGCACCATACACCATACAACCGCACCATACAACCACACCATACAACCGCACCATACAACCGCACCATACACCATACAACCGTACCATACAACCGCACCATACAACCGCACCATACACCATACAACCGTACCATACAACCGCACCATACAATCACACCATACACCATACAACCGTACCATACACCATACAACCGCACCATACACCATACAACCGTACCATACAACCGCACCATACAATCACACCATACACCATACAACCGTACCATACACCATACAACCGCACCATACAATCACACCAGACAACCGCACCATACACCATACAACCGCACCAAACAACCACACCATACAACCGCACCATACACCATACAACCGTACCATACAACCGCACCATAAACCATACAACCGTACCATACAACCGCACCATACACCATACAACCGTACCATACAACCGCACCATACAACCGCACCATACACCATACAACCATACCATACAACCGCACCATACACCATACAACCGCACCATACACCATACAACCATACCATACACCCGTACCATACACCATACAACCGCACCATACACCTGTACCATACACCATACAACCGTACCATACAACCGCACCATACACCATACAACCGTACCATACAACCGCACCATACACCATACAACCGCACCATACACCATACAACCGCACCATACACCATACAACCGTACCATACAACCGCACCATACAACCGCACCATACAACCGTACCATGCACCATACAACCATACCATACAACCGCACCATACACCCGTACCATACACCATACAACCGTACCATACAACCGCACCATACAACCACACCATACAACCGTACCATACAACCGTACCATACATCCCCACCATACATCCCCACCATACAACCGCACCATACATCCCCACCATACACCATACAACCGCACCATACAACCGCACCATACAACCGCACCATACACCATACAACCGTACCATACACCCGTACCATACACCATACAACCGCACCATACAACCGCACCATACACCATACAACCGCACCATACATCCCCACCATACACCATACAACCGTACCATACAACCGCACCATACAACCGTACCATACACCCGTACCATACACCATACAACCGCACCATACAACCGTACCATACAACCGCACCATACAACCGCACCATACATCCCCACCATACAATCACACCATACAATCGTACCATACAACCGCACCATACAACCGCACCATACATCCCCACCATACATCCGCACCATACAACCGCACCATACATCCCCACCATACAACCGCACCATACAACCGCACCATGCAACCGCACCATACAACCGCACCATACATCCCCACCATACAACCGCACCATACATCCCCACCATACAACATACAACCACACCATACAACCGCACCATACAACCGTACCATACAACCGCACCATACAAGCGCACCATGCACCATACAACCGTACCATACAACCGCACCATACAACCGCACCATACAACCGTACCATACAACCGCACCATACACCATACAACCGCACCATACAACCACACCATACAACCGTACCATACAACCGCACCATACACCATACAACCGTACCATACAACCGCACCATACAACCGTACCATACACTATACAACCGCACCATACATCCACACCATACAACCGCACCATACACCATACAACCGTACCATACACCATACAACCGCACCATACAACTGCACCATACACCATACAATCGCACCATACAATCACACCATACAACCGCACCATACAATCACACCATACAACCGCACCATACAATCACACCATACAACCGCACCATACAATCACACCATAGAACCGCACCATACAATCACACCATACAACCGCACCATACAATCGCACCATACAACCGCACCATACAACCACACCAGACAACCGCACCATACACCATACAACCGCACCATACAACCGCACCATACAACATACAACCGCACCATACAACCGTACCATACAACCGCACCATACAACCGCACCATACACCCGTACCATACACCATACAACCGCACCATACAATCACACCATACAACCGCACCATTCAACTGCACCATACACCATACAACCGTACCATACAACCGCACCATACAACCGTACCAGACAACCGCACCATAAACCATACAACCGCACCATACAACCGTACCATACAACCGCACCATACAACCACACCATACAACCGCACCATACACCATACAACCGCACCATACAACCGTACCATACACCATACAACCGTACCATACAACCGCACCATACAATCACACCATACAACCGCACCATACAACCACACCATACAATCACACCAGACAACCGCACCATACATCCCCACCATACAACCGCACCATACACCATACAACCGCACCATACAACCGCACCATACACCATACAACCGTACCATACAACCGTACCATACAACCGCACCATACAACCGTACCATACAACCGCACCATACACCATACAACCGTACCATATAACCACACCATACAACCGCACCATACAACCACACCATACAACCGCACCATACATCCACACCATACAACTGCACCATACACCATACAATCACACCATACAACCGCACCATACACCATACAACCGTACCATACAACCGCACCATACAACCACACCATACAACCGCACCATACATCCACACCATACAACTGCACCATACACCATACAATCACACCATACAACCGCACCATACACCATACAACCGCACCATACAACCGCACCATACAACCACACCATACAATCGCACCATAAAACCGCACCATACAACCACACCAGACAACCGCACCATACACCATACAACCGAACCATACAACCGCACCATACAATCGCACCATACAACCGCACCATACAATCGCACCATACAACCACACCAGACAACCGCACCATACACCATACAACCGTACCATACAACCGCACCATACAACCGTACCATACAACCGCACCATACACCATACAACCGTACCATACAACCGCACCATACACCATACAACCGCACCATACAATCACACCAATCAACCACACCATACAACTACACCATACAACCGTACCATACAACCGCACCATACACCCGTACCATACACCATACAACCGCACCAATACAACCGTACCAGACAACCGCACCATACACCATACAACCGCACCATACAACCGTACCATACACCATACAACCGCACCATACAACCACACCATACAACCACACCATACAATCACACTAGACAACCGCACCATACATCTCCACCATACATCCCCACCATACAACCGCACCATACAACCACACCATACAACCACACCATACAACCGCACCATACAACCGCACCATACATCCGCACCATACATCCGCACCATACAACCGCATCATACAACCACACCATACAACCGCACCATACACCATACAACCGTACCATACAACCGCACCATAAACCATACAACCGCACCATACACCATACAACCGTACCATACAACCGCACCATACAACCGCACCATACACCATACAACCATACCATACAACCGCACCATACACCATACAACCGCACCATACACCATACAACCATACCATACACCCGTACCATACACCATACAACCGCACCATACACCTGTACCATACACCATACAACCGTACCATACAACCGCACCATACACCATACAACCGTACCATACAACCGCACCATACACCATACAACCGCACCATACACCATACAACCGCACCATACAACCGCACCATACAACCGTACCATGCACCATACAACCGCACCATACAACCATACCATACAACCGCACCATACACCCGTACCATACACCATACAACCGTACCATACAACCGCACCATACAACCACACCATACAACCGTACCATACAACCGCACCATACAACCGTACCATACATCCCCACCATACATCCCCACCATACAACCGCACCATACAACCCCACCATACACCATACAACCGCACCATACACCTGTACCATACACCATACAACCGTACCATACAACCGCACCATACACCATACAACCGTACCATACAACCGCACCATACACCATACAACCGCACCATACACCATACAACCGCACCATACAACCGCACCATACAACCGTACCATGCACCATACAACCGCACCATACAACCATACCATACAACCGCACCATACACCCGTACCATACACCATACAACCGTACCATACAACCGCACCATACAACCACACCATACAACCGTACCATACAACCGCACCATACAACCGTACCATACATCCCCACCATACATCCCCACCATACAACCGCACCATACATCCCCACCATACACCATACAACCGCACCATACAACCGTACCATACACCCGTACCATACACCATACAACCGCACCATACAACCGCACCATACACCATACAACCGCACCATACATCCCCACCATACAATCACACCATACAATCGTACCATACAACCGTACCATACAACCGCACCATACAACCGCACCATACATCCCCACCATACATCCGCACCATACATCCCCACCATACAACCGCACCATACAACCGCACCATACATCCCCACCATACATCCCCACCATACAACCGCACCATACATCCCCACCATACATCCCCACCATACAACCGCACCATACATCCCCACCATACATCCCCACCATACAACCGCACCATACATCCCCACCATACATCCCCACCATACAACCCCACCATACATCCCCAACATACATCCCCACCATACATCCGCACCATACAACCGCACCATACAACCGCACCATACAACCGTACCATACAACCGCACCATACAAGAGCACCATACACCATACAACCGCACCATACAACCGTACCATACAACCGCACCATACACCATACAACCGCACCATACAACCGCACCATACAACCGTACCATACAACCGCACCATACACCATACAACCACACCATACAACCGTACCATACAACCGCACCATACACCATACAACCGTACCATACAACCGCACCATACAACCGTACCATACACTATACAACCGCACCATACAACCGCACCATACAACTGCACCATACAACCGCACCATACATCCACACCATACACCATACAACCGCACCATACACCATACAACCGCACCATACACCATACAACCGCACCATACAACTGCACCATACACCATACAACCGCACCATACAATCACACCATACAACCGCACCATACAACCGCACCATACAATCGCACCATACAACCGCACCATACAATCACACCATACACCATACAACTGCACCATACAATCACACCAGACAACCGCACCATACACCATACAACCGCACCATACACCATACAACCGTACCATACAACCGCACCACACACCATACAACCGTACCATACAACCGCACCATACAACCGCACCATACAACCGTACCATGCACCATACAACCGCACCATACAACCATACCATACAACCGCACCATACACCCGTACCATACACCATACAACCGTACCATACAACCGCACCATACAACCACACCATACAACCGTACCATACAATCGCACCATACAACCGCACCATACAACCGTACCATACATCCCCACCATACATCCCCACCATACAACCGCACCATACAACCGTACCATACAACCGCACCATACAACCGCACCATACACCATACAACCGTACCATACACCCGTACCATACACCATACAACCGCACCATACAACCGTACCATACAACCGCACCATACACCATACAACCGCACCATACATCCCCACCATACAATCACACCATACAATCGTACCATACAACCGCACCATACAACCGCACCATACATCCCCACCATACATCCGCACCATACAACCGCACCATACATCCCCACCATACAACCGCACCATACACCCGTACCATACACCATACAACCGTACCATACAACCGCACCATACAACCACACCATACAACCGTACCATACAATCGCACCATACAACCGCACCATACAACCACACCATACAACCGCACCATACACCATACAACCGCACCATACAACCGTACCATACACCATACAACCGTACCATACAACCGCACCATACAATCACACCATACAACCGCACCATACAACCACACCATACAATCACACCAGACAACCGCACCATACATCCCCACCATACAACCGCACCATACACCATACAACCGCACCATACAACCGCACCATACACCATACAACCGTACCATACAACTGTACCATACAACCGCACCATACAACCGTACCATACAACCGCACCATACACCATACAACCGTACCATATAACCACACCATACAACCGTACCATACATCCACACCATACAACTGCACCATACACCATACAATCACACCATACAACCGCACCATACACCATACAACCGTACCATACAACCGCACCATACAACCACACCATACAACCGCACCATACATCCACACCATACAACTGCACCATACACCATACAATCACACCATACAACCGCACCATACACCATACAACCGCACCATACAACCGCACCATACACCATACAACCGCACCATACAACCGCACCATACAATCGCACCATAAAACCGCACCATACAACCACACCAGACAACCGCACCATACACCATACAACCGAACCATACAACCGCACCATACAATCACACCATACAACCGCACCATACAATCGCACCATACAACCACACCAGACAACCGCACCATACACCATACAACCGTACCATACAACCGCACCATACAACCGTACCATACAACCGCACCATACACCATACAACCGCACCATACAATCACACCAATCAACCACACCATACAACTGCACCATACACCATACAACCGTACCATACAACCGCACCATACACCCGTACCATACACCATACAACCGCACCAATACAACCGTACCAGACAACCGCACCATACACCATACAACCGCACCATACAACCGTACCATACACCATACAACCGCACCATACAACCACACCATACAACCACACCATACAATCACACTAGACAACCGCACCATACATCTCCACCATACAACCGCACCATACAACCACACCATACAACCACACCATACAATCACACTAGACAACCGCACCATACATCCCCACCATACAACCGCACCATACAACCACACCATACAACCACACCATACAACCACACCATACAACCGCACCATACATCCGCACCATACATCCGCACCATACAACCGCATCATACAACCACACCATACAACCGCACCATACACCATACAACCGTACCATACAACCGCACCATAAACCATACAACCGCACCATACACCATACAACCGCACCATACAACCGCACCATACACCATACAACCATACCATACACCATACAACCGCACCATACAACCATACCATACACCCGTACCATACACCATACAACCGCACCATACACCTGTACCATACACCATACAACCGTACCATACAACCGCACCATACACCATACAACCGTACCATACAACCGCACCATACACCATACAACCGCACCATACACCATACAACCGCACCATACAACCGCACCATACAACCGTACCATGCACCATACAACCGCACCATACAACCATACCATACAACCGCACCATACACCCGTACCATACACCATACAACCGTACCATACAACCGCACCATACAACCACACCATACAACCGTACCATACAACCGCACCATACAACCGTACCATACATCCCCACCATACATCCCCACCATACAACCGCACCATACATCCCCACCATACACCATACAACCGCACCATACAACCGTACCATACACCCGTACCATACACCATACAACCGCACCATACAACCGCACCATACACCATACAACCGCACCATACATCCCCACCATACAATCACACCATACATCCGCACCATACATCCCCACCATACAACCGCACCATACAACCGCACCATACATCCCCACCATACATCCCCACCATACAACCGCACCATACATCCCCACCATACATCCCCACCATACAACCGCACCATACATCCCCACCATACATCCCCACCATACAACCCCACCATACATCCCCACCATACATCCCCACCATACAACCGCACCATACATCCCCACCATACATCCCCACCATACATCCCCACCATACATCCCCACCATACAACCGCACCATACATCCCCACCATACATCCCCACCATACAACCGCACCATACATCCCCACCATACATCCCCACCATACAACCCCACCATACATCCGCACCATACAACCGCACCATACAACCGCACCATACAAGCGTACCATACAACCGCACCATACACCATACAACCGCACCATACAACCGCACCATACAACCGTACCATACAACCGCACCATACAACCACACCATACAACCGTACCATACAACCGCACCATACACCATACAACCGTACCATACAACCGCACCATACAACCGTACCATACACTATACAACCGCACCATACAACCGCACCATACAACTGCACCATACAACCGCACCATACATCCACACCATACAACCGCACCATACACCATACAACCGCACCATACAACTGCACCATACACCATACAACCGCACCATACAATCACACCATACAACCGCACCATACAACCGCACCATACAATCGCACCATACAACCGCACCATACAATCACACCATACACCATACAACCGCACCATACAATCACACCAGACAACCGCACCATACACCATACAACCGCACCATACACCATACAACCGTACCATACAACCGCACCACACACCATACAACCGTACCATACAACCGCACCATACAACCGCACCATACAACCGTACCATGCACCATACAACCGCACCATACAACCATACCATACAACCGCACCATACACCCGTACCATACACCATACAACCGTACCATACAACCGCACCATACAACCACACCATACAACCGTACCATACAATCGCACCATACAACCGCACCATACAACCGTACCATACATCCCCACCATACATCCCCACCATACAACCGCACCATACATCCCCACCATACACCATACAACCGCACCATACAACCGCACCATACACCATACAACCGTACCATGCACCCGTACCATACACCATACAACCGCACCATACAACCGTACCATACAACCGCACCATACACCATACAACCGCACCATACATCCCCACCATACAATCACACCATACAATCGTACCATACAACCGTACCATACAACCGCACCATACATCCCCACCATACATCCGCACCATACAACCGCACCATACATCCCCACCATACAACCGCACCATACAACCGCACCATGCAACCGCACCATACAACCGCACCATACATCCCCACCATACAACCGCACCATACATCCCCACCATACAACATACAACCGCACCATACAACCGTACCATACAACCGCACCATACAAGCGCACCATGCACCATACAACCGTACCATACAACCGCACCATACAACCGCACCATACAACCGCACCATACAACCACACCATACAACCGTACCATACAACCGCACCATACACCATACAACCGTACCATACAACCGCACCATACACTATACAACCGCACCATACATCCACACCATACAACCGCACCATACACCATACAACCGTACCATACAACCGTACCATACACTATACAACCGCACCATACATCCACACCATACAACCGCACCATACACCATACAACCGTACCATACAACCGTACCATACAACCGCACCATACAACTGCACCATACACCATACAATCGCACCATACAATCACACCATACAACCGCACCATACAATCACACCATACAACCGCACCATACAATCACACCATACAACCGAACCATACAACCGCACCATACAATCACACCATAGAACCGCACCATACAATCACACCATACAACCGCACCATACAATCGCACCATACAACCGCACCATACAACCACACCAGACAACCGCACCATACAACATACAACCGCACCATACAACCGTACCATACAACCGCACCATACAACCGTACCATACAACCGCACCATACAACCGCACCATACACCCGTACCATACACCATACAACCGCACCATACAATCACACCATACAACCGCACCATTCAACTGCACCATACACCATACAACCGTACCATACAACCGCACCATACAACCGTACCAGACAACCGCACCATACACCATACAACCGTACCATACAACCGCACCATAAAACCACACCATACAACCGCACCATACACCATACAACCACACCAGACAACCGCACCATACACCATACAACCGTACCATACAACCGCACCATACAACCGTACCATACAACCGCACCATACACCATACAACCGTACCATACAACCGCACCATACACCATACAACCGCACCATACAATCACACCAATCAACCACACCATACAACTGCACCATACACCATACAACCGTACCATACAACCGCACCATACACCCGTACCATACACCATACAACCGCACCAATACAACCGTACCAGACAACCGCACCATACACCATACAACCGCACCATACAACCGTACCATACACCATACAACCGCACCATACAACCACACCATACAATCACACTAGACAACCGCACCATACATCCCCACCATACAACCGCACCATACATCCCCACCATACAACCGCACCATACAACCACACCATACAACCGCACCATACAACCACACCATACAACCGCATCATACAACCACACCATACAACCGCACCATACACCATACAACCGGACCATACAACCGCACCATACAATCACACCAGACAACCGTACCATACACCATACAACCGTACCATACACCCGCACCATACACCATACAACCGTACCATACAACCACACCATACAACCGCACCATACACCATACAACCGTACCATACAACCGCACCATACAATCACACCAGACAACCGCACCATACACCATACAACCGTACCATACAACCGCACCATACACCATACAACCGTACCATACAACCACACCATACAATCACACCATACAACCGTACCACACACCATACAACCGCACCATACACCATACAACCGCACCATACACCATACAACCGTACCATACAACCGCACCATACACCATACAACCGCACCATACACCATACAACCGTACCATACAACCGCACCATACACCCGTACCATACACCATACAACCGTACCATACAACCGCACCATACACCATACAACCGCACCATACACCATACAACCATACCATACACCCGTACCATACACCATACAACCGCACCATACACCTGTACCATACAACCGCACCATACACCATACAACCGTACCATACAACCGCACCATACACCATACAACCGTACCATACAACCGCACCATACAACCGCACCATACACCATACAACCGCACCATACAACCGCACCATGCACCATACAACCGCACCATGCACCATACAACCGCACCATACAACCGCACCATACAACCGCACCATACAACCATACCATACAACCGCACCATACACCATACAACCGTACCATACAACCGCACCATACAACCGTACCATACACTATACAACCGCACCATACATCCCCACCATACAACCGCACCATACATCCCCACCATACAACCGCACCATACAACCGCACCATGCAACCGCACCATACAACCGCACCATACATCCCCACCATACAACCGCACCATACATCCCCACCATACAACATACAACCACACCATACAACCGCACCATACAACCGTACCATACAACCGCACCATACAAGCGCACCATGCACCATACAACCGTACCATACAACCGCACCATACAACCGTACCATACACTATACAACCGCACCATACAACTGCACCATACAACCGCACCATACATCCACACCATACAACCGCACCATACACCATACAACCGTACCATACAACCATACCATACAACCGCACCATACACCATACAACCGCACCATACATCCCCACCATACACCATACAACCGCACCATACAACCGTACCATACAACCGTACCATACAACCGCACCATACAACCGCACCATACATCCCCACCATACAATCACACCATACACCATACAACCGTACCATACACCATACAACCGCACCATACAACCGCACCATACACCATACAACCGCACCATACATCCCCACCATACAACCGCACCATACACCATACAACCGCACCATACACCATACAACCGCACCATACAACCATACCATACAACCGCACCATACACCCGTACCATACACCATACAACCGTACCATACAACCGCACCATACAACCACACCATACAACCGTACCATACAATCGCACCATACAACCGCACCATACAACCGTACCATACATCCCCACCATACATCCCCACCATACAACCGCACCATACATCCCCACCATACACCATACAACCGTACCATACAACCGCACCATACAACCGTACCATACACCCGTACCATACACCATACAACCGCACCATACAACCGTACCATACAACCGCACCATACAACCGCACCATACATCCCCACCATACAATCACACCATACAATCGTACCATACAACCGCACCATACAACCGCACCATACATCCCCACCATACATCCGCACCATACAACCGCACCATACAACCGTACCATACAACCGCACCATACACCATACAACCGTACCATACAACCGCACCATACAACCGTACCATACACTATACAACCGCACCATACATCCACACCATACAACCGCACCATACACCATACAACCGTACCATACACCATACAACCGCACCATACAACTGCACCATACACCATACAATCGCACCATACAATCACACCATACAACCGCACCATACAATCACACCATACAACCGCACCATACAATCACACCATACAACCGCACCATACAATCACACCATAGAACCGCACCATACAATCACACCATACAACCGCACCATACAATCGCACCATACAACCGCACCATACAACCACACCAGACAACCGCACCATACACCATACAACCGCACCATACAACCGCACCATACAACATACAACCGCACCATACAACCGTACCATACAACCGCACCATACAACCGCACCATACAACCGCACCATACACCCGTACCATACACCATACAACCGCACCATACAATCACACCATACAACCGCACCATTCAACTGCACCATACACCATACAACCGTACCATACAACCGCACCATACAACCGTACCAGACAACCGCACCATAAACCATACAACCGCACCATACAACCGTACCATACAACCGCACCATACAACCACACCATACAACCGCACCATACACCATACAACCGCACCATACAACCGTACCATACACCATACAACCGTACCATACAACCGCACCATACAATCACACCATACAACCGCACCATACAACCACACCATACAATCACACCAGACAACCGCACCATACATCCCCACCATACAACCGCACCATACACCATACAACCGCACCATACAACCGCACCATACACCATACAACCGTACCATACAACCGTACCATACAACCGCACCATACAACCGTACCATACAACCGCACCATACACCATACAACCGTACCATATAACCACACCATACAACCGCACCATACAACCACACCATACAACCGCACCATACATCCACACCATACAACTGCACCATACACCATACAATCACACCATACAACCGCACCATACACCATACAACCGTACCATACAACCGCACCATACAACCACACCATACAACCGCACCATACATCCACACCATACAACTGCACCATACACCATACAATCACACCATACAACCGCACCATACACCATACAACCGCACCATACAACCGCACCATACAACCACACCATACAATCGCACCATAAAACCGCACCATACAACCACACCAGACAACCGCACCATACACCATACAACCGAACCATACAACCGCACCATACAATCGCACCATACAACCGCACCATACAATCGCACCATACAACCACACCAGACAACCGCACCATACACCATACAACCGTACCATACAACCGCACCATACAACCGTACCATACAACCGCACCATACACCATACAACCGTACCATACAACCGCACCATACACCATACAACCGCACCATACAATCACACCAATCAACCACACCATACAACTACACCATACAACCGTACCATACAACCGCACCATACACCCGTACCATACACCATACAACCGCACCAATACAACCGTACCAGACAACCGCACCATACACCATACAACCGCACCATACAACCGTACCATACACCATACAACCGCACCATACAACCACACCATACAACCACACCATACAATCACACTAGACAACCGCACCATACATCTCCACCATACATCCCCACCATACAACCGCACCATACAACCACACCATACAACCACACCATACAACCGCACCATACAACCGCACCATACATCCGCACCATACATCCGCACCATACAACCGCATCATACAACCACACCATACAACCGCACCATACACCATACAACCGTACCATACAACCGCACCATAAACCATACAACCGCACCATACACCATACAACCGTACCATACAACCGCACCATACAACCGCACCATACACCATACAACCATACCATACAACCGCACCATACACCATACAACCGCACCATACACCATACAACCATACCATACACCCGTACCATACACCATACAACCGCACCATACACCTGTACCATACACCATACAACCGTACCATACAACCGCACCATACACCATACAACCGTACCATACAACCGCACCATACACCATACAACCGCACCATACACCATACAACCGCACCATACAACCGCACCATACAACCGTACCATGCACCATACAACCGCACCATACAACCATACCATACAACCGCACCATACACCCGTACCATACACCATACAACCGTACCATACAACCGCACCATACAACCACACCATACAACCGTACCATACAACCGCACCATACAACCGTACCATACATCCCCACCATACATCCCCACCATACAACCGCACCATACAACCCCACCATACACCATACAACCGCACCATACACCTGTACCATACACCATACAACCGTACCATACAACCGCACCATACACCATACAACCGTACCATACAACCGCACCATACACCATACAACCGCACCATACACCATACAACCGCACCATACAACCGCACCATACAACCGTACCATGCACCATACAACCGCACCATACAACCATACCATACAACCGCACCATACACCCGTACCATACACCATACAACCGTACCATACAACCGCACCATACAACCACACCATACAACCGTACCATACAACCGCACCATACAACCGTACCATACATCCCCACCATACATCCCCACCATACAACCGCACCATACATCCCCACCATACACCATACAACCGCACCATACAACCGTACCATACACCCGTACCATACACCATACAACCGCACCATACAACCGCACCATACACCATACAACCGCACCATACATCCCCACCATACAATCACACCATACAATCGTACCATACAACCGTACCATACAACCGCACCATACAACCGCACCATACATCCCCACCATACATCCGCACCATACATCCCCACCATACAACCGCACCATACAACCGCACCATACATCCCCACCATACATCCCCACCATACAACCGCACCATACATCCCCACCATACATCCCCACCATACAACCGCACCATACATCCCCACCATACATCCCCACCATACAACCGCACCATACATCCCCACCATACATCCCCACCATACAACCCCACCATACATCCCCAACATACATCCCCACCATACATCCGCACCATACAACCGCACCATACAACCGCACCATACAACCGTACCATACAACCGCACCATACAAGAGCACCATACACCATACAACCGCACCATACAACCGTACCATACAACCGCACCATACACCATACAACCGCACCATACAACCGCACCATACAACCGTACCATACAACCGCACCATACACCATACAACCACACCATACAACCGTACCATACAACCGCACCATACACCATACAACCGTACCATACAACCGCACCATACAACCGTACCATACACTATACAACCGCACCATACAACCGCACCATACAACTGCACCATACAACCGCACCATACATCCACACCATACACCATACAACCGCACCATACACCATACAACCGCACCATACACCATACAACCGCACCATACAACTGCACCATACACCATACAACCGCACCATACAATCACACCATACAACCGCACCATACAACCGCACCATACAATCGCACCATACAACCGCACCATACAATCACACCATACACCATACAACTGCACCATACAATCACACCAGACAACCGCACCATACACCATACAACCGCACCATACACCATACAACCGTACCATACAACCGCACCACACACCATACAACCGTACCATACAACCGCACCATACAACCGCACCATACAACCGTACCATGCACCATACAACCGCACCATACAACCATACCATACAACCGCACCATACACCCGTACCATACACCATACAACCGTACCATACAACCGCACCATACAACCACACCATACAACCGTACCATACAATCGCACCATACAACCGCACCATACAACCGTACCATACATCCCCACCATACATCCCCACCATACAACCGCACCATACAACCGTACCATACAACCGCACCATACAACCGCACCATACACCATACAACCGTACCATACACCCGTACCATACACCATACAACCGCACCATACAACCGTACCATACAACCGCACCATACACCATACAACCGCACCATACATCCCCACCATACAATCACACCATACAATCGTACCATACAACCGCACCATACAACCGCACCATACATCCCCACCATACATCCGCACCATACAACCGCACCATACATCCCCACCATACAACCGCACCATACACCCGTACCATACACCATACAACCGTACCATACAACCGCACCATACAACCACACCATACAACCGTACCATACAATCGCACCATACAACCGCACCATACAACCACACCATACAACCGCACCATACACCATACAACCGCACCATACAACCGTACCATACACCATACAACCGTACCATACAACCGCACCATACAATCACACCATACAACCGCACCATACAACCACACCATACAATCACACCAGACAACCGCACCATACATCCCCACCATACAACCGCACCATACACCATACAACCGCACCATACAACCGCACCATACACCATACAACCGTACCATACAACTGTACCATACAACCGCACCATACAACCGTACCATACAACCGCACCATACACCATACAACCGTACCATATAACCACACCATACAACCGCACCATACAACCACACCATACAACCGCACCATACATCCACACCATACAACTGCACCATACACCATACAATCACACCATACAACCGCACCATACACCATACAACCGTACCATACAACCGCACCATACAACCACACCATACAACCGCACCATACATCCACACCATACAACTGCACCATACACCATACAATCACACCATACAACCGCACCATACACCATACAACCGCACCATACAACCGCACCATACACCATACAACCGCACCATACAACCGCACCATACAATCGCACCATAAAACCGCACCATACAACCACACCAGACAACCGCACCATACACCATACAACCGAACCATACAACCGCACCATACAATCACACCATACAACCGCACCATACAATCGCACCATACAACCACACCAGACAACCGCACCATACACCATACAACCGTACCATACAACCGCACCATACAACCGTACCATACAACCGCACCATACACCATACAACCGCACCATACAATCACACCAATCAACCACACCATACAACTGCACCATACACCATACAACCGTACCATACAACCGCACCATACACCCGTACCATACACCATACAACCGCACCAATACAACCGTACCAGACAACCGCACCATACACCATACAACCGCACCATACAACCGTACCATACACCATACAACCGCACCATACAACCACACCATACAACCACACCATACAATCACACTAGACAACCGCACCATACATCTCCACCATACAACCGCACCATACAACCACACCATACAACCACACCATACAATCACACTAGACAACCGCACCATACATCCCCACCATACAACCGCACCATACAACCACACCATACAACCACACCATACAACCACACCATACAACCGCACCATACATCCGCACCATACATCCGCACCATACAACCGCATCATACAACCACACCATACAACCGCACCATACACCATACAACCGTACCATACAACCGCACCATAAACCATACAACCGCACCATACACCATACAACCGCACCATACAACCGCACCATACACCATACAACCATACCATACACCATACAACCGCACCATACAACCATACCATACACCCGTACCATACACCATACAACCGCACCATACACCTGTACCATACACCATACAACCGTACCATACAACCGCACCATACACCATACAACCGTACCATACAACCGCACCATACACCATACAACCGCACCATACACCATACAACCGCACCATACAACCGCACCATACAACCGTACCATGCACCATACAACCGCACCATACAACCATACCATACAACCGCACCATACACCCGTACCATACACCATACAACCGTACCATACAACCGCACCATACAACCACACCATACAACCGTACCATACAACCGCACCATACAACCGTACCATACATCCCCACCATACATCCCCACCATACAACCGCACCATACATCCCCACCATACACCATACAACCGCACCATACAACCGTACCATACACCCGTACCATACACCATACAACCGCACCATACAACCGCACCATACACCATACAACCGCACCATACATCCCCACCATACAATCACACCATACATCCGCACCATACATCCCCACCATACAACCGCACCATACAACCGCACCATACATCCCCACCATACATCCCCACCATACAACCGCACCATACATCCCCACCATACATCCCCACCATACAACCGCACCATACATCCCCACCATACATCCCCACCATACAACCCCACCATACATCCCCACCATACATCCCCACCATACAACCGCACCATACATCCCCACCATACATCCCCACCATACATCCCCACCATACATCCCCACCATACAACCGCACCATACATCCCCACCATACATCCCCACCATACAACCGCACCATACATCCCCACCATACATCCCCACCATACAACCCCACCATACATCCGCACCATACAACCGCACCATACAACCGCACCATACAACCGTACCATACAACCGCACCATACACCATACAACCGCACCATACAACCGCACCATACAACCGTACCATACAACCGCACCATACAACCACACCATACAACCGTACCATACAACCGCACCATACACCATACAACCGTACCATACAACCGCACCATACAACCGTACCATACACTATACAACCGCACCATACAACCGCACCATACAACTGCACCATACAACCGCACCATACATCCACACCATACAACCGCACCATACACCATACAACCGCACCATACAACTGCACCATACACCATACAACCGCACCATACAATCACACCATACAACCGCACCATACAACCGCACCATACAATCGCACCATACAACCGCACCATACAATCACACCATACACCATACAACCGCACCATACAATCACACCAGACAACCGCACCATACACCATACAACCGCACCATACACCATACAACCGTACCATACAACCGCACCACACACCATACAACCGTACCATACAACCGCACCATACAACCGCACCATACAACCGTACCATGCACCATACAACCGCACCATACAACCATACCATACAACCGCACCATACACCCGTACCATACACCATACAACCGTACCATACAACCGCACCATACAACCACACCATACAACCGTACCATACAATCGCACCATACAACCGCACCATACAACCGTACCATACATCCCCACCATACATCCCCACCATACAACCGCACCATACATCCCCACCATACACCATACAACCGCACCATACAACCGCACCATACACCATACAACCGTACCAATTCACCCGTACCATACACCATACAACCGCACCATACAACCGTACCATACAACCGCACCATACACCATACAACCGCACCATACATCCCCACCATACAATCACACCATACAATCGTACCATACAACCGTACCATACAACCGCACCATACATCCCCACCATACATCCGCACCATACAACCGCACCATACATCCCCACCATACAACCGCACCATACAACCGCACCATGCAACCGCACCATACAACCGCACCATACATCCCCACCATACAACCGCACCATACATCCCCACCATACAACATACAACCGCACCATACAACCGTACCATACAACCGCACCATACAAGCGCACCATGCACCATACAACCGTACCATACAACCGCACCATACAACCGCACCATACAACCGCACCATACAACCACACCATACAACCGTACCATACAACCGCACCATACACCATACAACCGTACCATACAACCGCACCATACACCATACAACCGCACCATACATCCACACCATACAACCGCACCATACACCATACAACCGTACCATACAACCGTACCATACACTATACAACCGCACCATACATCCACACCATACAACCGCACCATACACCATACAACCGTACCATACAACCGTACCATACAACCGCACCATACAACTGCACCATACACCATACAATCGCACCATACAATCACACCATACAACCGCACCATACAATCACACCATACAACCGCACCATACAATCACACCATACAACCGAACCATACAACCGCACCATACAATCACACCATAGAACCGCACCATACAATCACACCATACAACCGCACCATACAATCGCACCATACAACCGCACCATACAACCACACCAGACAACCGCACCATACAACATACAACCGCACCATACAACCGTACCATACAACCGCACCATACAACCGTACCATACAACCGCACCATACAACCGCACCATACACCCGTACCATACACCATACAACCGCACCATACAATCACACCATACAACCGCACCATTCAACTGCACCATACACCATACAACCGTACCATACAACCGCACCATACAACCGTACCAGACAACCGCACCATACACCATACAACCGTACCATACAACCGCACCATAAAACCACACCATACAACCGCACCATACACCATACAACCACACCAGACAACCGCACCATACACCATACAACCGTACCATACAACCGCACCATACAACCGTACCATACAACCGCACCATACACCATACAACCGTACCATACAACCGCACCATACACCATACAACCGCACCATACAATCACACCAATCAACCACACCATACAACTGCACCATACACCATACAACCGTACCATACAACCGCACCATACACCCGTACCATACACCATACAACCGCACCAATACAACCGTACCAGACAACCGCACCATACACCATACAACCGCACCATACAACCGTACCATACACCATACAACCGCACCATACAACCACACCATACAATCACACTAGACAACCGCACCATACATCCCCACCATACAACCGCACCATACATCCCCACCATACAACCGCACCATACAACCACACCATACAACCGCACCATACAACCACACCATACAACCGCATCATACAACCACACCATACAACCGCACCATACACCATACAACCGGACCATACAACCGCACCATACAATCACACCAGACAACCGTACCATACACCATACAACCGTACCATACACCCGCACCATACACCATACAACCGTACCATACAACCACACCATACAACCGCACCATACAACCGCACCATACACCATACAACCGTACCATACAACCGCACCATACAATCACACCAGACAACCGCACCATACACCATACAACCGTACCATACAACCGCACCATACACCATACAACCGTACCATACAACCACACCATACAATCACACCATACAACCGTACCACACACCATACAACCGCACCATACACCATACAACCGCACCATACACCATACAACCGTACCATACAACCGCACCATACACCATACAACCGCACCATACACCATACAACCGTACCATACAACCGCACCATACACCCGTACCATACACCATACAACCGTACCATACAACCGCACCATACACCATACAACCGCACCATACACCATACAACCATACCATACACCCGTACCATACACCATACAACCGCACCATACACCTGTACCATACAACCGCACCATACACCATACAACCGTACCATACAACCGCACCATACACCATACAACCGTACCATACAACCGCACCATACAACCGCACCATACACCATACAACCGCACCATACAACCGCACCATGCACCATACAACCGCACCATGCACCATACAACCGCACCATACAACCGCACCATACAACCGCACCATACAACCATACCATACAACCGCACCATACACCATACAACCGTACCATACAACCGCACCATACAACCGTACCATACACTATACAACCGCACCATACATCCCCACCATACAACCGCACCATACATCCCCACCATACAACCGCACCATACATCCGCACCATACATCCCCACCATACAACCGCACCATACATCCCCACCATACACCATACAACCGTACCATACAACCGCACCATACAACCGCACCATACACCATACAACCGTACCATACACCCGTACCATACACCATACAACCGCACCATACAACCGTACCATACAACCGCACCATACACCATACAACCGCACCATACATCCCCACCATACAATCACACCATACAATCGTACCATACAACCGTACCATACAACCGCACCATACAACCGCACCATACATCCCCACCATACAACCGCACCATACAACCGCACCATACATCCCCACCATACATCCGCACCATACATCCCCACCATACATCCCCACCATACAACCGCACCATGCAACCGCACCATACAACCGCACCATACATCCCCACCATACAACCACACCATACAACCCCACCATACACCATACAACCGCACCATACATCCCCACCATACACCATACAACCGCACCATACAACCGTACCATACACCATACAACCGCACCATACAACCGTACCATACAACTGTACCATACAACCGCACCATACACCATACAACCATACCATACAACCGCACCATACAACCGTACCATACACTATACAACCGCACCATACAACTGCACCATACAACCGCACCATACATCCACACCATACAACCGCACCATACACCATACAACCGTACCATACAACCATACCATACAACCGCACCATACACCATACAACCGCACCATACATCCCCACCATACACCATACAACCGCACCATACAACCGTACCATACAACCGTACCATACAACCGCACCATACACCATACAACCATACCATACAACCGCACCATACAACCGTACCATACACTATACAACCACACCATACAACTGCACCATACAACCGCACCATACATCCACACCATACAACCGCACCATACACCATACAACCGTACCATACAACCATACCATACAACCGCACCATACACCATACAACCGCACCATACAACTGCACCATACACCATACAACCGCACCATACAATCACACCATACAACCGCACCATACAACCGCACCATACAATCACACCATACAACTGCACCATACAATCACACCATACAACCGCACCATACAACCGCACCATACATCCCCACCATACAATCACACCATACACCATACAACCGTACCATACACCATACAACCGCACCATACAACCGCACCATACACCATACAACCGCACCATACATCCCCACCATACAACCGCACCATACACCATACAACCGCACCATACACCATACAACCGTACCATACAACTACACCATACAACCGTACCATACAACCGCACCATACACCATACAACCGTACCATACAACCGCACCATACACCCGTACCATACACCATACAACCGTACCATACAACCGCACCATACACCATACAACCGCACCATACACCATACAACCATACCATACACCCGTACCATACACCATACAACCGCACCATACACCTGTACCATACAACCGCACCATACAACCGTACCATACAACTGCACCATACACCATACAACCGTACCATACAACCGCACCATACACCATACAACCGTACCATACAACCGCACCATACACCATACAACCGTACCATACAACCGCACCATACAACCGCACCATACACCATACAACCGTACCATACAACCGCACCATGCACCATACAACCGCACCATGCACCATACAACCGCACCATACAACTGCACCATACAACCGTACCATACAACCGCACCATACAACCATACCATACAACCGCACCATACACCCGTACCATACACCATACAACTGTACCATACAACCGCACCATACAACCACACCATACAACCGTACCATACAATCGCACCATACAACCGTACCATACATCCCCACCATACATCCCCACCATACATCCCCACCATACAACCGCACCATACATCCCCACCATACAACCGCACCATACATCCCCACCATACAACCGCACCCTACATCCCCACCATACACCATACAACCGTACCATACAACCGCACCATACACCATACAACCGCACCATACATCCCCACAATACAATCACACCATACAATCGTACCATACAACCGTACCATACAACCGCACCATACATCCCCACCATACATCCGCACCATACATCCCCACCATACAACCGCACCATACAACCGCACCATACATCCCCACCATACATCCCCACCATACATCCCACCATACATCCGCACCATACATCCCCACCATACAACCGTACCATACAACCGCACCATACATCCCCACCATACATCCCCACCATATATCCCCACCATACATCCCCACCATACATCCGCACCATACAACCGTACCATACAACCGCACCATACATCCCCACCATACATCCCCACCATATATCCCCACCATACATCCCCACCATACATCCACACCATACAACCACACCATACAACCCCACCATACAACCGCACCATACAACCCCACCATACATCCCCACCATACAACCGTACCATACAACCGCACCATACAACCCCACCATACATCCCCACCATACATCCCCACCATACAACCGTACCATACAACCACACCATACAACCGCACCATACATCCCCACCATACATCCGCACCATACATCCCCACCATACAACCGCACCATACAACCCCACCATACATCCCCACCATACAACCGCACCATACATCCCCACCATACACCATACAACCGCACCATACAACCGCACCATACAACCGTACCATACAACCGCACCATACAAGCGCACCATACACCATACAACCGAACCATACAACCGCACCATACAATCGCACCATACATCCGCACCATACAATCGCACCATACAACCGCACCATACAACCACACCAGACAACCGCACCATACGCCATACAACCGCACCATACAACCGTACCATACAACCGCACCATACAACCGTACCATACAACCGCACCATACACCATACAACCGCACCATACAACCGTACCATACAACCATACCATACACCATACAACCGTACTATACAACCGTACCATACACTATACAACCGCACCATACAACTGCACCATACAACCGCACCATACATCCACACCATACAACCGCACCATACAACCGTACCATACAACCGTACCATACAACCGCACCATACACCATACAACCGCACCATACAACTGCACCATACACCATACAATCACACCATACAACCGCACCATACAATCACACCATACAACCGCACCATACAATCACACCATACAACCGAACCATACAACCGCACCATACAATCACACCATAGAACCGCACCATACAACCGCACCATACAATCGCACCATACAACCACACCAGACAACGGCACCATACACCATACAACCGCACCATACAACCGTACCATACAACCGTACCATACAACCGCACCATACAACCGTACCATACAACCGCACCATACACCATACAACCGTACCATACAACCGCACCATACACCATACAACCGCACCATACAATCACACCATACAATCGCACCATACAACTGCACAATACACCATACAACCGTACCATACAACCGCACCAGACAACCGCACCATACAACCGCACCATACAACCGTACCATACAACCGCACCATACAACCACACCATACAACCGCACCATACACCATACAACCGCACCATACAACCGTACCATGCAACCGCACCATACAACCACACCATACAATCACACCATACAACCGCACCATACAACCACACCATACAATCACACCAGACAACCGCACCATACATCCCCACCATACAACCGCACCATACAACCGTACCATACAACCGCACCATACACCATACAACCGTACCATACAACCGCACCATACACCATACAACCGTACCATATAACCGCACCATACACCATACAACCGCACCATACATCCACACCATACAACTGCACCATACACCATACAACCGCACCATACAATCACACCATACAATCACACCATACAACCGCACTATACACCATACAACCGTACCATACAACCGCACCATACAACCGCACCATACACCATACAACCGCACCATACAATCACACCATACAACCGCACCATACAATCACACCATACAACCGCACCATACAATCGCACCATACAACCGCACCATACAACCACACCAGACAACCGCACCATACAACCGAACCATACAACCGCACCATACAATCACACCATACAACCGCACCATACAATCGCACCATACAACCGCACCATACACCATACAACCGCACCATACAACCGTACCATACAACCGCACCATACAACCGCACCATACACCATACAACCGTACCATACAACCGCACCATACACCCGTACCATACACCATACAACCGCACCATACAATCACACCATACAACCGCACCATACAACTGCACTATACAACCGTATCATACAACCGCACCATACACCCGTACCATACACCGTACAACCGCACCAATACAACCGTACCAGACAACCGCACCATACACCATACAACCGCACCATACAACCGTACCATACACCATACAACCGCACCATACAACCACACCATACAACCACACCATACAATCACACTAGACAACCGCACCATACATCCCCACCATACAACATACAACCACACCATACAACCGCACCATACAACCACACCATACAACTGCATCATACAACCACACCATACAACCGCACCATACAACCGGACCATACAACCGCACCATACAATCACACCAGACAACCGTACCATACACCATACAACCGTACCATACACCCGCACCATACACCATACAACCGTACCATACAACCGCACCATACAACCGCACCATACACCATACAACCGTACCATACAACCACACCATACAATCACACCAGACAACCGCACCATACACCATACAACCGTACCATACACCATACAACCGCACCATACACCATACAACCATACCATACAACCGCACCATACAACCGCACCATACAATCACACCATACACCATACAACCGTACCATACACCATACAACCGCACCATACAATCACACCAGACAACCGCACCATACACCATACAACCGCACCAAACAACCGCACCATACACCATACAACCGCACCATACAACCGTACCATACAACCGCACCATACACCATACAACCGTACCATACAACCGCACCATACAACCGTACCATACAACCGTACCATACAACCGCACCATACACCATACAACCGTACCATACAACCGCACCATACACCATACAACCATACCATACACCCGTACCATACACCTGTACCATACACCATACAACCGTACCATACAACCGCACCATACACCATACAACCGTACCATACAACCGCACCATACACCATACAACCGTACCATACAACCGCACCATACACCATACAACCGTACCATACAACCGCACCATACAACCGCACCATGCACCATACAACCGCACCATGCACCATACAACCGCACCATACAACCGTACTATACAACCGCACCATACAACCATACCATACAACCGCACCATACACCCGTACCATACACCATACAACCGTACCATACAACCGCACCATACAACCACACCATACAACCGTACCATACAACCGCACCATACAACTGCACCATACATCCCCACCATACAACTGCACCATACAACCGCACCATACATCCCCACCATACAACCGCACCATACATCCCCACCATACACCATACAACCGTACCATACAACCGCACCATACACCATACAACCGCACCATACATCCCCACCATGCAATCACACCATACAATCGTACCATACAACCGTACCATACAACCGCACCATACATCCCCACCATACATCCGCACCATACATCCCCACCATACAACCGCACCATACAACCGCACCATACAACCGCACCATACACCATACAACCGCACCATACATCCCCACCATACATCCCCACCATACAACCACACCATACAACCGCACCATACATCCCCACCATACAACCGCACCATACATCCCCACCATACAACATACAACCGCACCATACAACCGTACCATACAAGCGCACCATACACCATACAACCGTACCATACAACCGCACCATACACCATACAACCGCACCATACAACCGCACCATACACCATACAACCGCACCATACAACCACACCATACAACCGTACCATACAACCGCACCATACACCATACAACTGTACCATACAACCGCACCATACAACCGTACCATACACTATAGAACCGCACCATACAACTTCACCATACAACCGCACCATACATCCACACCATACAACCGCACCATACAACCGTACCATACAACCGCACCATACACCATACAACCGCACCATACAACTGCACCATACACCATACAACCGCACCATACAATCACACCATACAACCGCACCATACAACCGCACCATACAATCACACCATACAACCGAACCATACAACCGCACCATACAATCACACCATACAACCGCACCATACAACCGCACCATACATCCCCACCATACAACCGCACCATACATCCCCACCATACAACATACAACTGCACCATACAACCGTACCATACAAGCGCACCATACACCATACAACCGTACCATACAACCGCACCATACACCATACAACCGCACCATACAAGTGTACCATACAACCGCACCATACACCATACAACCGTACCATACAACCGCACCATACACCATACAACCGCACCATACAACCGTACCATACAACCGCACCATACACCATACAACCGTACCATACAACCGCACCATACACCATACAACCGCACCATACACCATACAACCGTACCATACAACCGCACCATACAACCGTACCATACAACCGCACCATACACCATACAACCGCACCATACAACCGTACCATACAACCACACCATACAACCGCACCATACACCATACAACCGTACCATACAACCACACCATACAACCGCACCATACAACCACACCATACAACCGTACCATACAACCGCACCATACAACCGTACCATACATCCACACCATACAACCGCACCATACACCATACAACCGTACCATACAACTGTACCATACAACCGCACCATACACCATACAACCGCACCATACAACTGCACCATACACCATACAACCGCACCATACAATCACACCATACAACCGCACCATACAACTGCACCATACAATCACACCATACAACCGCACCATACAACTGCACCATACAACCGCACCATACATCCACACCATACAACCGCACCATACACCATACAACCGTACCATACAACTGTACCATACAACCGCACCATACACCATACAACCGCACCATACAACTGCACCATACACCATACAACCGCACCATACAATCACACCATACAACCGCACCATACAACTGCACCATACAATCACACCATACAACCGCACCATACAACTGCACCATACAACCGCACCATACATCCACACCATACAACCGCACCATACACCATACAACCGTACCATACAACTGTACCATACAACCGCACCATACACCATACAACCGCACCATACAACTGCACCATACACCATACAACTGCACCATACACCATACAACCGCACCATACAATCACACCATACAACCGAACCATACAACCGCACCATACAATCACACCATAGAACCGCACCATACAATCACACCATACAACCACAACATACAATCGCACCATACAACCGCACCATACAACCGCACCAGACAACCGCACCATACACCATACAACCGCACCATACAACCGCACCATACAACATACAACCGCACCATACAACCGTACCATACAACCGCACCATACAACCGTACCATACAACCGCACCATACACCCGTACCATACACCATACAACCGCACCATACAATCACACCATACAACCACACCATACAACTGCACCATACACCATACAACCGTACCAGACAACCGCACCATACACCATACAACCGCACCATACAACCGCACCATACACCATACAACTGCACCATACAACCGTACCATACACCATACAACCACACCATACAATCACACCATACAACCGCACCATACAACCGCACCATACAACCACACCATACAATCACACCAGACAACCGCACCATACATCCCGACCATACAACCGCACCATACAACCGTACCATACAACCGCACCATACACCATACAACCGTACCATACAACCGTACCATACAACCGCACCATACACCATACAACCGCACCATACAACCACACCATACAACCGCACCATACATCCACACCATACAACTGCACCATACAACCGCACCATACAATCACACCATACAACCGCACCATACAATCACACCATACAACCGCACCATACACCATACAACCGTACCATACAACCGCACCATACAACCGCACCATACACCATACAACCGCACCATACAATCACACCATACAACCGCACCATACAATCGCACCATACAATCGCACCATACAACCGCACCATACAACCACACCAGACAACCGCACCATACACCATACAACCGAACCATACAACCGCACCATACAACCGCACCATACAATCACACCATACAACCGCACCATACAATCGCACCATACAACCACACCAGACAACCGCAACATACACCATACAACCGCACCATACAACCGTACCATACAACTGCACCATACAACCGTACCATACAACCGCACCATACACCATACAACCGTACCATACAACCGCACCATACAACCGTACCATACACCATACAACCGCACCATACAACCACACCATACAACCACACCATACAATCACACTAGACAACGCACCATACATCCCCACCATACAACCACACCATACAACCGCACCATACAACCCCACCATACAACCGCACCATACAACCCCACCATACAACCACACCATACAATCACACTAGACAACCGCACCATACATCCCCACCATACAACCACACCAGACAACCGCACCATACAACCACACCATACAACCGCATCATACAACCACACCATACAACCGCACCATACAACCGCACCATACACCATACAACCGGACCATACAACCGCACCATACAATCACACCAGACAACCGCACCATACACCATACAACCGTACCATACACCATACAATCGCACCATACACCATACAACCGTACCATACAACCGCACCATACAATCACACCAGACAACCGCACCATACACCATACAACCGTACCATACACCATACAATCGCACCATACAACCGTACCATACAACCGCACCATACAACCACACCATACAATCACACCATACACCATACAACCGCACCATACAACCGCACCATACACCATACAACCGTACCATACAACCGCACCATACAATCACACCAGACAACCGCACCATACACCATACAACCGTACCATACACCATACAACCGCACCATGTACCATACAACCGCACCATACACCATACAACCGCACCATACAATCACACCATACAACCGCACCAAACAACCGTACCATACAATCACACCAGACAACCGTACCATACAACCGCACCATACACCATACAACCGTACCATACAACCGCACCATACACCATACAACCGTACCATACAACCGCACCATACAACCGTACCATACAACCGCACCATACACCATACAACCACACCATACAACCGCACCATACACCATACAACCGTACCATACACCATACAACCGTACCATACAACATACAACCGCACCATACACCATACAACCGTACCATACAACCGCACCATACAACCGTACCATACAACCGCACCATACACCATACAACCGTACCATACAACCGCACCATACAACCACACCATACACCATACAACCGTACCATACACCATACAACCGCACCATACAACCGCACCATACATCCGCACCATACAACCGTACCATACAACCATACAACCGCACCATACAACCGCACCATACAACCGTACCATAAAACCGCACCATACAACTGCACCATACAACCACACCATACAACCGTACCATACATCCCCACTATACAACCGCACCATACATCCCCACCATACAACCGCACCATACACCATACAACCGCACCATACAACTGCACCATACACCATACAACCGCACCATACAATCACACCATACAACCGAACCATACAACCGCACCATACAATCACACCATAGAACCGCACCATACAATCGCACCATACAACCGCACCAGACAACCGCACCAGACAACCGCACCATACAACCGCACCATACAACATACAACCGCACCATACAACCGCACCATACAACCGTACCATACACCCGTACCATACACCATACAACCGCACCATACAATCACACCATTCAACCACACCATACAACTGCACCATACACCATACAACCGTACCATACAACCGTACCAGACAACCGCACCGTACACCATACAACCGCACCATACAACCGTACCATACAACCGCACCATACAACCACACTATACAACCGCACCATACACCATACAACTGCACCATACAACCGTACCATACACCATACAACCACACCATACAATCACACCATACAACCGCACCATACAACCGCACCATACAACCACACCATACAATCACACCAGACAACCGCACCATACATCCCGACCATACAACCGCACCATACAACCGTACCATACAACCGCACCATACACCATACAACCGTACCATACAACCGCACCATACACCATACAACCGCACCATACAACCACACCATACAACCGCACCATACATCCACACCATACAACTGCACCATACAACCGCACCATACAATCACACCATACAACCGCACCATACACCATACAACCGTACCATACAACCGCACCATACAACCGCACCATACACCATACAACCGCACCATACAATCACACCATACAACCGCACCATACAATCACACCATACAACCGCACCATACAATTGCACCATACAACCGCACCATACAACCACACCAGACAACCGCACCATACACCATACAACCGAACCATACAACCGCACCATACAACCGCACCATACAATCACACCATACAACCGCACCATACAATCGCACCATACAACCACACCAGACAACCGCACCATACACCATACAACCGCACCATACAACCGTACCATACAACCGCACCATACAACCGTACCATACAACCGCACCATACACCATACAACCGTACCATACACCATACAACCGTACCATACACCATACAACCGCACCATACAACCACACCATACAACCACACCATACAATCACACTAGACAACCGCACCATACATCCCCACCATACAACCGCACCATACAACCGCACCATACAACCACACCATACAACCGCATCATACGACCACACCATACAACCGCACCATACAACCGCACCATACACCATACAACCGGACCATACAACCGCACCATACACCATACAACCGGACCATACAACCGCACCATACAATCACACCAGACAACCGTACCATACACCAGACAACCGTACCATACACCCGCACAATACACCATACAACTGTACCATACAACCGCACCATACAACCACACCATACAACCGCACCATACAACCGCACCATACAACCGTACCATACAACCGCACCATACAATCACACCAGACAACCGCACCATACACCATACAACCGTACCATACACCATACAATCGCACCATACAACCGTACCATACAACCGCACCATACAACCACACCATACAATCACACCATACACCATACAACCACACCATACAACCGCACCATACACCATACAACCGTACCATACAACCGCACCATACAATCACACCAGACAACCGCACCATACACCATACAACCGTACCATACACCATACAACCGCACCATGTACCATACAACCGCACCATACACCATACAACCGCACCATACAATCACACCATACAACCGCACCAAACAACCGTACCATACAATCACACCAGACAACCGTACCATACAACCGCACCATACACCATACAACCGTACCATACAACCGCACCATACACCATACAACCGTACCATACAACCGCACCATACAACCGTACCATACAACCGCACCATACACCATACAACCACACCATACAACCGCACCATACACCATACAACCGTACCATACACCATACAACCGTACCATACAACATACAACCGTACCATACAACCGCACCATACAACCGTACCATACAACCGCACCATACACCATACAACCGTACCATACAACCGCACCATACAACCACACCATACACCATACAACCGTACCATACACCATACAACCGCACCATACAACCGCACCATACATCCGCACCATACAACCGTACCATACAACCGCACCATACAACCACACCATACATCCGTACCATACATCCCCACCATACAACCGCACCATACATCCCCACCATACACCATACAACCGTACCATACAACTGCACCATACACCCGTACCATACACCATACAACCGCACCATACAACCGTACCATACAACCGCACCATACAACCGCACCATACACCATACAACCGCACCATACATCCCCACCATACAATCGTACCATACAACCGCACCATACAACCGCACCATACATCCCCACCATACAACCGCACCATACATCCCCACCATACATCCCCACCATACAACCGCACCATACATCCCCACCATACATCCCCACCATACAACCGCACCATACATCCCCACCATACAACCGCACCATACATCCCCACCATACAACCGCACCATACATCCCCACCATACATCCCCACCATACATCCGCACCATACATCCCCACCATACAACATACAACTGCACCATACAACCGCACCATACACCATACAACCGCACCATACAACCACACCATACAACCGCACCATACAACCGTACCATACAACCGCACCTTACCCCATACAACCGCACCATACAACCGTACCATACAACCGCACCATACACCATACAACCGTACCATACAACCATACCATACAACCGCACCATACACCATACAACCGCACCATACATCCACACCATACAACCGCACCATACACCATACAACCGTACCATACAACCGTACCATACAACCGCACCATACACCATACAACCGCACCATACATCCCCACCATACACCATACAACCGCACCATAAAATCACACCATACAACCACACCATACAACTGCACCATACACCATACAACCGCACCATACACCCGTACCATACACCATACAACCGCACCATACAACCGTACCAGACAACCGCACCATACACCATACAACCGCACCATACAACCGTACCATACACCATACAACCGCACCATACAACCACACCATACAACCGCACCATACAACCACACCATACATCCCCACCATACAACATACAACCACAACATACAACCGCACCATACAACCGCACCATACAACCACACCATACAACCGCACCATACAACCACAACATACAACCGCACCATACAACCGGACCATACAACCACACCATACAACCGCACCATACAATCACACCAGACAACCGTACCATACACCATACAACCGTACCATACAACCGCACCATACAACCACACCATACAACCGCACCATACACCATACAACCGTACCATACACCATACAACCGTACCATACAACCGCACCATACAATCACACCAGACAACCGCACCATACACCATACAACCGTACCATACACTATACAACCACACCATACAACAGTACCATACAACCACACCATACAACTGCACCATACACCATACAACCGTACCATACAACCGCACCATACAATCACACCAGACAACCGCACCATACACCATACAACCGTACCATACACCATACAACCGCACCATGTACCATACAACCGCACCATACAATCACACCATACACCATACAACCGTACCATACACCATACAACCGCACCATACAATCACACCAGACAACCGCACCATACACCATACAACCACACCAAACAACCGTACCATACAATCACACCAGACAACCGTACCATACAACCGCACCATACACCATACAACCGTACCATACAACCGCACCATACACCATACAACCGTACCATACAACCGCACCATACACCCGTACCATACACCATACAACCGTACCATACAACCGCACCATACACCATACAACCGCACCATACACCATACAACCGTACCATACAACCGCACCATACACCCGTACCATACACCATACAACCGTACCATACAACCGCACCATACACCATACAACCGTACCATACACCATACAACCGCACCATACACCTGTACCATACACCATACAACCGTACCATACAACTGCACCATACAACCGTACCATACAACCGCACCATACACCATACAACTGTACAATACACCATACAACCGCACCATACACCATACAACCGCACCATACAACCGCACCATACACCATACAACCGCACCATACAACCGCATCATGCACCATACAACCACACCATACACCATACAACCGTACCATACACCATACAACCGTACCATACAACTGCACCATACACCCGTACCATACACCATACAACCGCACCATACAACCGTACCATACAACCGCACCATACACCATACAACCGCACCATACATCCCCACCATACAATCGTACCATACAACCGCACCATGCAACCGCACCATACATCCCCACCATACAACCGCACCATGCAACCGCACCATACAACCGCACCATACATCCCCACCATACAACCGCACCATACAACCGCACCATACATCCCCACCATACAACATACAACCGCACCATACATCCCCAACATACAACCGCACCATACATCCCCAACATACACCCGTACCATACACCATACAACCGCACCATACAACCGTACCATACAACCGCACCATACAACCGCACCATACACCATACAACCGCACCATACATCCCCACCATACAATCGTACCATACAACCGCACCATACAACCGCACCATACATCCCCACCATACAACCGCACCATACATCCCCACCATACATCCCCACCATACAACCGCACCATACATCCCCACCATACATCCCCACCATACAACCGCACCATACAACCGCACCATACATCCACACCATACAACCGCACCATACATCCCCACCATACATCCCCACCATACATCCCCACCATACATCCCCACCATACATCCGCACCATACATCCCCACCATACAACATACAACTGCACCATACAACCGCACCATACACCATACAACTGTACCATACAACCGCACCATACACCATACAACCGCACCATACAACCGTACCATACAACCGCACCTTACCCCATACAACCGCACCATACAACCGTACCATACAACCGCACCATACACCATACAACCGTACCATACAACCATACCATACAACCGCACCATACACCATACAACCGCACCATACATCCACACCATACAACCGCACCATACACCATACAACCGTACCATACAACCGTACCATACAACCGCACCATACACCATACAACCGCACCATACATCCCCACCATACACCATACAACCGCACCATAAAATCACACCATACAACCACACCATACAACTGCACCATACACCATACAACCGCACCATACACCCGTACCATACACCATACAACCGCACCATACAACCGTACCAGACAACCGCACCATACACCATACAACCGCACCATACAACCGTACCATACACCATACAACCGCACCATACAACCACACCATACAACCACACCATACATCCCCACCATACAACATACAACCACAACATACAACCGCACCATACAACCGCACCATACAACCACAACATACAACCGCACCATACAACCGCACCATACAACCACACCATACAACCGCACCATACAATCACACCAGACAACCGTACCATACACCATACAACCGTACCATACAACCGCACCATACAACCACACCATACAACCGCACCATACACCATACAACCGTACCATACACCATACAACCGTACCATGCAACCGCACCATACAATCACACCAGACAACCGCACCATACACCATACAACCGTACCATACACTATACAACCACACCATACAACAGTACCATACAACCACACCATACAACTGCACCATACACCATACAACCGTACCATACAACCGCACCATACAATCACACCAGACAACCGCACCATACACCATACAACCGTACCATACACCATACAACCGCACCATGTACCATACAACCGCACCATACAATCACACCATACACCATACAACCGTACCATACACCATACAACCGCACCATACAATCACACCAGACAACCGCACCATACACCATACAACCACACCAAACAACCGTACCATACAATCACACCAGACAACCGTACCATACAACCGCACCATACACCATACAACCGTACCATACAACCGCACCATACACCATACAACCGTACCATACAACCGCACCATACACCCGTACCATACACCATACAACCGTACCATACAACCGCACCATACACCATACAACCGCACCATACACCATACAACCGTACCATACAACCGCACCATACACCCGTACCATACACCATACAACCGTACCATACAACCGCACCATACACCATACAACCGTACCATACACCATACAACCGCACCATACACCTGTACCATACACCATACAACCGTACCATACAACTGCACCATACAACCGTACCATACAACCGCACCATACACCATACAACTGTACAATACACCATACAACCGCACCATACACCATACAACCGCACCATACAACCGCACCATACACCATACAACCGCACCATACAACCGCATCATGCACCATACAACCACACCATACACCATACAACCGTACCATACACCATACAACCGTACCATACAACTGCACCATACACCCGTACCATACACCATACAACCGCACCATACAACCGTACCATACAACCGCACCATACACCATACAACCGCACCATACATCCCCACCATACAATCGTACCATACAACCGCACCATGCAACCGCACCATACATCCCCACCATACAACCGCACCATGCAACCGCACCATACAACCGCACCATACATCCCCACCATACAACCGCACCATACAACCGCACCATACATCCCCACCATACAACATACAACCGCACCATACATCCCCAACATACAACCGCACCATACAACCGTACCATACAACCGCACCATACACCATACAACCGCACCATACAACCACACCATACAACCGTACCATACAACCGCACCATACACCATACAACCGCACCATACAACCACACCATACAACCGCACCATACAACCGTACCATACAACCACACCATACAACCGTACCATACAACCGTACCATACAACCGCACCATACACCATACAACCGTACCATACAACCGCACCATACACCATACAACCACACCATACACCCGTACCATACACCATACAACCGTACCATACAACCGCATCATACACCATACAACCGCACCATACAACCGTACCATACACCATACAACCGTACCATACACCATACAACCGCACCATACACCTGTACCATACACCATACAACCGTACCATACAACCGCACCATACAACCGTACCATACACCATACAACCGTACCATACAACCGCACCATACACCATACAACCGCACCATACACCATACAACCGCACCATACAACCGCATCATGCACCATACAACCACACCATACAACCGTACCATACACCATACAACCGCACCATACAACCGCACCATACAACCGTACCATACAACCGCACCATACACCATACAACCGTACCATACAACCGCACCATACAACCGCACCATACAACCGTACCATACACCATACAACCGTACCATACAACTGCACCATACAACCGCACCATACACCATACAACCGTACCATACATCCCCACCATACATCTGCACCATACAACAGCACCATACAACCGCACCATACAACCGCACCATACACCATACAACTGTACCATACAACCGCACCATACACCCGTACCATACACCATACAACCGCACCATACAACCGCACCATACAACTGCACCATACACCATACAACCGCACCATACAATCACACCATACAACCGCACCATACAATCACACCATACAACCGCACCATACAACCGCACCATACAATCGCACCATACAACCGCACCATACAACCGCACCATACACCCGTACCATACACCATACAACCGAACCATACAACCGCACCATACAATCACACCATACAACCGCACCATACAACCACACCATACAACCGCATCATACAATCACACCATACAACCGCACCATACAATCGCACCGTACAACCGCTCCAGACAACCGCACCATACACCATACAACCGCACCATACAACCGTACCATACACCATACAACCGCACCATACAACCGCACCATACAACCGTACCATACAACCGCACCATACAACCGTACCATACAACCGCACCATACACCCGTACCATACAACCGCACCATACAACCGCACCATACAACTACACCATACAACCGTACCATACACCCGCACCATACAACCGTACCAGACAACCGCACCATACACCATACAACCGTACCATACAACCACACCATACAATCACACCATACAATCACACCAGACAACCGCACCATACAACCGCACCATACAATCACACCAGACAACCGTACCATACAATCACACCAGACAATTGTACCATACACCATACAACCGTACCATACAACCACACCATACAACCGCATCATACAATCACACCATACAACCGCACCATACAATCACACCAGACAACCGTACCATACAATCACACCAGACAATCGCACCATACACCATACAACCGTACCATACAATCACACCATACAACCGTACCATACAATCACACCATACAACCGCACCATACAACCGCACCATAAACCATACAACCGCACCATACACCATACAACCGAACCATACAACCGCACCATACAACCGAACCATACAACCGCACCATACACCATACAACCAAACCATACAACCGCACCATACACCATACAACCGAACCATACAACCGTACCATACAATCACACCATACAACCGCACCATACAACCACACCATACACCATACAACCGCACCATACAACCGTACCATACAACCGCACCATACAACCGCACCATACACCATACAACCGCACCATACAACCGTACCATACAACCGTACCATACAACCGCACCATACACCATACAACCGAACCATACAACCACACCATACAACCGCACCATACAATTGTACCATACAACCGCACCATACAATTGTACCATACAACCGCACCATACAATTGTACCATACAACCGCACCATACATCCCCACCATACAATTGTACCATACAACCGCACCAGACAACCGCACCATACACCATACAACCGCACATGCACCATACAACCACACCAGACAACCGCACCATACAACCGCACCATACAACATACAACCGTACCAGACAACCACACCATACACCATACAACTGCACCAGACAACCGCACCATACAACATACAACCGCACCATACAACCGTACCATACAACATACAACCGTACCATACAACCGCACCATACACCATACAACCGCACCATACAACCGCACCATACAACATACAACCGCACCATACAACCGTACCATACAACATACAACCGTACCATACAACCGCACCATACACCATACAACCGCACCAGACAACCGCACCAGACAACTGCACCATACAACCACACCATACAACATACAACCGTACCATACAACCGTACCATACAACATACAACCGCACCATACAACCGTACCATACAACATACAACCGTACCATACAACCGCACCATACAACATACAACCGCACCATACAACCGCACCATACAACATACAACCGCACCATACAACATACAACCATACCATACACTCCTGAACAAAGCGGTGTAGCAGAAAGGAAGAATCGCACTCTCATAGAAATGGCCAGGTGCATGTTGTCAGATGCCGACCTACCTCACAAGTACCGGGGAGAAGCAGTCATGACTGCAACCTAAATCAATAAAATTGATATATTCAAATAAACAAATTACTGAAAAACGAATTATTATTGTGGTACGGTGTGAAAAGTCCCAAAATAAACTCTAAATTCGGAATCCACACAAAAATATTTGATGTATCAAAAGAAAGTCCAAACTGAAACAAATTGGTAAGGTGATGACAATAAGCAACTTTTGGTGCCGCCCCTCACTCTGCAAAATTCATCAGATGCTGCAAATCTGGATAGAGGAAATAAGCTTTAATGGAACCAGATGGACCCCAAATTATAAGGGTCAAAATCTCCTGGTAACAGCAGCCCCCTACAGTGGCATTTCAGCCGCTCCTGAGAACCAGCCAGCCAATCTTCCCACCAAGATGAATTGATGATTTCCATTCACTTTAGCGGTGGCAGTGATCAGCTGTAACGTTCCACCTGGTCTGCTGAAAAGGGGATAGCAGCTCTCTTCCGTCACCGATAACGGGATGGATTAATAACTTCCCTTTTTACTCCGCTCAAAACTCCTCCAAATAGGTCTTTCAAATGGGTTTTAAAAGAAAAGGAACTTCATAGTGCAGCAAATCGTAGTATTGATTCCAAAAATGTTCTCATGCACAGCAAAGAAATATGAACAGGACACAGCTCCAAGCTGACGTCACGGGATTCTCTCCAACCGACGCGTTTCCCTGTAACAATCATCAGATGAAGTCTAGTGAGACGAAACGCGTCGGGAGACTCCACTGCCGCCACGATTTTATACAAAGCGCTTTTTACTGCACAAAATGTAAGTGTTTTACTTTTTATCAATAAATGGTTTCTATTTACGAAATTATGCTATGTGGCCCTTTTTTATCTTTTAGGGGCCATCCTCTTGAGACGGGTAACCATTTATAAGGAGAAGATTCTTTTAAAAACTCGATGTATCTGGAGTTCCATCATCATCGACTTTAAAGGTCCTTCCTCCATTGCTGGTTAGCAATATAAGCTCACCTGACTCATAGAATATATGTTCTTTTGAGTCCATCCCTTTTGGTAAGCCTGCATTTCATCCGGGTGGGGGTCCCATCACATGCGTTTTTCATATTGGCTACTCACGTGGTGAACAGGACCGTCTCCTTTGAGTATGAACTATGAAAAATCTTCACACACAAGTGACACTTGAAGATCACTAGAGACTTTATTTCACTTTAGAACAAATTCCTTATCACATTTGTATATGTAATCATTTTTTTGTATATATGGTTATTTGGTACAATAGCGCTACACTTTTATATACCTGTAACAATCATCGACTGGGATCCCCGAGACGTCAGACAATCATCTGCTACTAACCGCTGTCACACACATGGCGGACACTTTTCACATAACAAAAGCAGTTATTGAGGTAATATTAATAAACATTAATACAAGAATCATACCTGAAATAACATAACGGAATTCATAAAAGTCTGAAAATAATCCTAATACTTAAATTTCATAACAAATCAACTATCAAATATCATTCTTAATACTACTAAACAGCTGTTAGCAAAAAGCCTTTAAATTTGCATTTTAAAAGCATGACCGTCCCCCGGAACTTATCTCACTTACCGTATATACTCAAGTATAAGTCGAATTTTTCAGCACATTTTTTTGTGCTGAAAGTGCCCCCCTCGACTTATACTCGAGTCAAGCACTTTTCTGCAGCAAAAAAATTCATTTTCCGAACCGAATTTGGGGCCCCGTATCTCAGGGCCACTTTGTGCTAGGAACCCCAAATGTGGTGTGCAAACCCAGTTGAACTGGTACCATAACATATCCAAAGCTGGGGTTCCTAGGACTAAGTGGCCCCGAGATACGGGGCCCCAAAATCGGTTCGGAAAATGTCATTCTCTGCTGCAGAAAAGTGCTTGACATTTTCTGAACCGATTTTTGGGGCCCTGTATCTCGGGGACACTTGGTGTTAGAAACCCCAGCTTTGGATATGTTATGGTGCTAGTTCCACTGAGTTTGCACACCAAATTTGGGGTTCCTAACACTAAGTGGCCCCTAGATATGGGGCCCCAAAATCGGTCAACTGTCCATCTGCAGCAATGTCATTTCGGGACCATTTGGGTTCAGAGACCCCAAATTTTAGCTAGGGGGCATCTAGGAACCCTTAACTACCGAGTTTGAAGTTTGGAGGACCTATGGCTGCAAATGGGCACAGTGAGGCATGCAAATGGGCACAGTGAGGCTGCAAATGGGCATCGTTGACCCTCTTTTCCACTTACAGTAGCTGTGCATTTCTCACCCTCGTCTTATACTTGGGTCACTAAGTTTTTCCCATTTTTTGTGGTAAATTAGGGCCTCGACTTATACTCGAGTATATACGGTACTTCACATATCTTTTCTGGCAATTATTAAAGTTTAAAAAATTACCAGTGAGACATAAGCAGAATAGAAATGCTACTAGCGACAATTCCGGTTATTCTATCTTATAATCAAGGGGAACTTCATAAAAAGAAGGTTTTTTTAGTAACGTTTAATAAAATTGTATAAAATTAATAAAGATTCATAATTAATAAAAAATAGGATACGGTTGAAAATATACCTACTACTCGCATACACCTAAAGAATTGTGAGTTCTAATTCATTAACCATATCCAACATTAATACATTTTATATATAATATATAGAGTTGTCCGTCCGACAGCCCTTAAGGACGAAAACAACACCACCCTAACCACATAAAAAATATTAATACATTTATCCCAAAAGGAATTTTGTTTATTTATTCCAAAAACTATTTTTTTATACATTTATATTTACATGGAAACTTTTATAGGACCAACTTTAGAGTTCAGCTGTTGTTAATATAGCAATTGATATCCCATTCGATATTGAGCCCCATGGGGTGGTAAGAGCAGAGGTCAAAAATCCATCGAGTTTCTCTTCTAGATCTTTGTCTTTTCATATTGCTACCCCTCCAATGGGGGAGTACTTCTCAATGGCTATAATTTTTAATTCTGAGTGGTCCCTCCCGTGACATTCATGAAAGTGTCCAGATATACTATGACCAACAAAACCTTTATGGATATTAGTCAAGTGTTCCCCAATTCTGACCTTTGGAGCTTGTGTGCTTCTCCCTACATATTGGAGCCCACATGGACAGATCAATAAATAGATGACTCCTATTGTCCCACAGGTAATAAACTCATCAATCTCATACCTCTTAGACGTAACATTAGAGGAAAAGGAGGACGTTCTTATGGTTTTACATGTTCTACACATTTTACACAGGAAAAAAACCCTTCAAATTTCCAAACATTTTTGATTCAGGCGGATTAATGCTGCTTGGTGCCAAAGTATCTTTGAAGTGCAGTATTCCTCCTAAATATGATATTCGGTTTTTCTGGGAGTTTAGGTCCCAAAATATTGTCACTTTTTTTACACGTGGTTTTATATATTGTGTTGTGAAAGTTTTTTTTTTTTTGCACAATCTCCTTTGTGTGTGTATGTATGTGTGTGTGTTTAAATTGAGTGTTTAATTTTTTTCAGGAGATAGCAGCATTTATACCTATATTTTATTACCTTTTTTAAAAAAAATAACGGTTATCACTTTTTTCACATAATAAATGTGGATATCACTTGCACTGGTGGTTGGCCAAGCGCAGAATAATTAAGAAATACATGACTGCAACCTACCTTCAGAACAGACTAGCCCCAAGAGCCATTAAAAGTACTCAATTCAACATGTGGCATGGATCAAAGCCTAGTATAGGGCACATCAGAGTGTTTGGATGTAAAGCATATACCTATATTCCAAGTGCCAAGTGATCCAAGCTGGAGAACAGAGCCATAGAGGGCATTCTAGTAGGCTATAGTGAGCAAACAAAGGGTTACATAATCCTACACCCAAAGACTGACAAAGTGACAATAAGCCATAGTGTTTATTTGATGAGAGCCCATCGCCAGAAACACCGATCCCTGAAAGCTGTGAAGTGAATATGCCCAGCAAACCAGAAGAAAAGGTCAACCAAAGGGAACCTGTACAGGAGTCAGAACAAGAGGTGGAACTCACAATGCCTAAACCAAGTTCCTCACCAGATCCTGCTGAACTGCCTGAAGTCAGAAGATCCACTTGGACTAAAAAGGGATAGCACCCAGCAAGCTGTCATACACTGTAAAAGCCTCACAGTATACTTGAACCAACATCCTGGGAAGACATAGAAAAACTGCCAAAATGTGAAGCCAATAAATGGAGAGAAGCAGCAGAAGAAGAATTAAAGTCACTTCAAGAAAATAAAACCTGGACACTCGCAGAGCTCCCTCCTAAACACAATTCTAGGAAGTAAGTGGACTTTCAAAGTAAAGTCAGACGCAGAATGGAATATCCACAAATACAAAGCCAGACTAGTTGCCAAGGGTTCCTCGCAGAAATTCGGTGAAGATTACAATGAAACATTCGCTCCCGTCGTAAAACACTCCACCATTAGAGCAATTCTTAGCATTGCAGCCGGGAACGGCATGCAAGTCAAACACCTAGACGTTAAAACTGCTTTCCTATATGGAGACATTAAGGAAGATCTCTACTTGGAGCAACCACCAGGGTTCCGGCAAGGAGACAACATTGTGTGTAAACTTCAGAAGAGCATCTACAGCCTTAAGCAATCTGCAAGGATGTGGAATGAGAAAGTGAATGAAGTGCTAACTAGAGAGGGATTGTCAAGAAGTAAAGCAGACCCCTGGGATCCAGGGCCCTCGCTCCTGGAGGCTTTCCGATTGATACAGAAGTTTGGAGATTACTCTGGATTCCGTATAAATTGGAAAAAATCTTCTCTTTTCCCTATAGATGAGGGGGTGACTGCTCCATTGGGATGCCCCATTCCATTATCTCCGTCTTTCAGATACCTGGGAATTGAGATTCAGCTCCCCATTTCCAAGTTCCTGGAGACCAATTTGTCGCCAATTGTGGGGAAGTTTCGGGAAAAAGTTCAAAGGTGGCAGAATTTACCGATCACCTTGATGGGAAGGATAAATCTATTTAAGATGATCTTCCTGCCAAAGTTTCTATATATCCTCTCGAACTCCCCGGTTTTCGTGACATTGCGGGTCTTTAGGAATATTGACTCCATTATTGTAAGTTTCTTGTGGGGGTCTAAAGCTCCCAGGGTCTCTTTAAAGGTTTTGAAACTACCAGTTACATTAGGGGGACTTGCCCTTCCGGATCTGCGCTCTTATTTTATGGCCTCACAGCTCTCTTTCTTGCATTGGCGGTTGTTCCCGCAGACACCTAATGCCACTGCCTTGTTGGAGGCTGCAATTGCCACATCACAAGAGACCCTGCAGAATGTCTTATATAGGAGGGGGGTTCCAGGTAGGAAGATAGGCTCGGTGATGGCTTTACCGGGAAGGGTTTTTCACCTGTGCTCTCAGAGACGGGGTGATGAGCCCTTATGGCTGTCTCCTAACAGTCCTTTGTGGTACAATCGATCATTGGGGGAGCTTATGAAGCTCTCTGATGGCCCAGGGTCATGGGCAAAATACGGTATTAAATATCTACACCAAATTTGTAGCGATGGTCGTTTGTGCACGTTTACCCAGCTGCGTGAGCAATTTGGAGTGCCGAGGTCTTGGCTCTTCCGATATGCACAATTGAGGCACGCGGCACACACTCAGTTCGGAGGGTCTGAGATTCGTGTTCAGAATACAGACCTGGAAAGAGTACTGATTGACCCGGATGAGTCAAAAAGGATTTCCAGATATTACGGGGCGGTGGGTCCGGGTCAGATAGCTATGACCTCCAAGGCCAGGGAGAGATGGGAGATGATTGTCCCGGAGTTGTCAGAGGAGCTGTGGCAGGAGGTACTGGACACTTTCTTGGTGTCTGTTATCTCCTCCACGGACAGAATGATTCAATATCGATATCTACACCAACAATACTATACACCGACCAGACTACATCGAATGCATAGGAGGGACTCTGCCATATGTCATAAATGTGGGAAGGAGGAGGGCACATTTGCACATATGGTGTGGGAATGTATGAAGGTGAGACCGTTATGGTCTCAGGTCACTGAATTTATATCAGACAAGTTTGCTTTACCGAATATTTGCTCTCCTATGCGGTGTTTACTTGGGATTTTTGATCAAGAAGAGATGAATACCCACACTAAACTGTTTCTAAGGATCCTGTATTTTGGTGTTAAAAAGCTCATAGCAAGGAGATGGATACATGAGGAACAATTGACGATAGGGATGTGGATTAATATAATAAATGCAGATTTAATGATGTATAAAATGACTTACGAGGCTAGAGGGGCTACCAAGAAGTTTAGGAAAGTGTGGTCTAGGTGGATAGACTCGGAAAATACTCTGGATGTGGAGAAGCCCTAGTATGTTCTAAGAATGACAGAGTTGGATCCTCGAGAGATGATAATAGACTGTTTTGATTCCCCTCGCTGGATGGGCTAGATATTGGGTTTTTTTTTTTCTCTTTTCTGCTTCTTGTGAATGGGGGAAAGGTGCCGAAATGCAGACATCACGGGGGAAGAAGGGGGAAAGGGGGGGGGGGTGTTTTGTTCTGTTTAAAAAAAATGCACGTGTATACTATCATATGATAGAATTGATGATGGGAAAGGCATATGTTAAACCTGTAGTATGACTGTTATATTTATGGAATTTCTATGCTAATGGAACATATGGAATATGTGTACTATGTATGCTGTGTATACTTGTTGTGCAAATAAAAAACTTTTTCAAAAAAAAAAAAAGCAGACCCCTGTCTCTACTCCAAGAAGACCGATGGATATACATCCTTATCTATGTTGGTGACATTATAACCTGTTTTGAACAAGAAGGAAATTACAATCGGATAGTTCACAAGCAGAAAGAAAATTTTGAAGTCAAAGAACTTGGGAACATTCGCTACTATCTGAGAATCCAAATAGGGAGAGAAGAAGATAGAAGTTATCTTCTCAACCAATCTCTGAAAATCTCCGAAATCTTGGAACAATTCTATATGCAAGATGCAAAGGAAGTGAAAACTCCGATGGAGCAGAAAACTTGCTACCCAACAATGACACGTATCACAGAGCAATTGGTAAGCTGCTATATGTTGCCACTGTGACAAAACCGGATGTAGCCGCAGCAGTGGGCATACTATGCAGGGAAGTCTCAGCTCCCTGTCAGCGTGATTGGAACGCAGTGAAGAGAGGGATACAATACATCAAAGGAACAATTCAGATGAAGGTACGGTTACCAGCAACATCCAATCCAAAACTGGTTGGATATGTGGATGCTGATTGGGCCGGGGACTGCACAGACCGCAAATCCCCATGCTGGAAGATGAATCCACTTGTGGATGGAACCATAAGTTGGTCTAGTCCAGTGGTTCTCAACCTTTCTAGTGCCGTGACCCCTTGATAAAATTTCGCAAGTTGTGGGGACCCCTAACAGTAAAATTATTTTCGTTGGTCGCGTTTGCTGGCACAGTGGGCACAGTGGTGACAATTGATGGGCACAGTGGCTGCACAGTGGGACGTTTGCTGGCACAGTGGCGACAATTGATGGGCACAGTGGCTGCGTTTGGCACAGTGGCAACAATTAAAGGGCACAGTGGCTGCGTTTGATGGCACAGGTGGCGACGTTTGCTGGCACAGTGGCGACAATTTATGGGCACAGTGGTTGCGTTTGGCACAGTGGCAACAATTAAAGGGCACAGTGGCTGCGTTTGATGGCACAGTGGCTGCGTTTGATGGCACAGTGGCTGCGTTTGATGGCACAGTGGCGACAATTGATGAGCACAGTGGCTGCATTTGATGGCACAGTGGCGGCGTTTGCTGGCACAGTGGTGACAATTGATGGGCACAATGGCTGCATTTGATGGCACAGTGGCGATGTTGCTGGCAGTGGTGACAATTGATGGGCACAGTGGCTGTGTTTGATGGCACAGTGGCGACAATTGATGAGCACAGTGGCTGCACAGTGGCAACGTTTGCTGGCACAGTGGCGACAATTGATGGGCACAGTGGCTGCGTTTGGCACAGTGGCAACAATTAAAGGGCACAGTGGCTGCGTTTGATGGCACAGGTGGCGACGTTTGCTGGCACAGTGGCGACAATTTATGGGCACAGTGGTTGCGTTTGGCACAGTGGCAACAATTAAAGGGCACAGTGGCTGCGTTTGATGGCACAGTGGCTGCGTTTGGCACATTGGCAACAATTAAAGGGCACAGTGGCTGCGTTTGATGGCACAGTGGCTGCGTTTGATGGCACAGTGGCTGCGTTTGATGGCACAGTGGCGACAATTGATGAGCACAGTGGCTGCATTTGATGGCACAGTGGCGGCGTTTGCTGGCACAGTGGTGACAATTGATGGGCACAATGGCTGCATTTGATGGCACAGTGGCGATGTTGCTGGCAGTGGTGACAATTGATGGGCACAGTGGCTGTGTTTGATGGCACAGTGGCGACAATTGATGAGCACAGTGGCTGCACAGTGGCAACGTTTTCTGGCACAGTGGCGACAATTGATGGGCACAGTGGCTGCGTTTGGCACAGTGGCAACAATTAAAGTGCACAGTTCCTGCGTTTAATGGCACAGTGGCAGCGTTTGCTGGCACAGTGGCGACAATTGATGAGCACAGTGGCTGCATTTGATGGCACAGTGGCGGGGTTTGCTGGCACAGTGGCAACAATTGATGAGCACAGTGGCTGCATTTGATGGCACAGTGGCAACAATTGATGAGCACAGTGGCTGCATTTGATGGCACAGTGGCGGCGTTTTCTGGCACAGTGGCGACAATTGATGGGCACAGTGGCGACAATTGATGGGCACAGTGGCTGCACAGTGATGACGTTTGCTGGCACAGTGGCGACAATTGATGGGCACAGTGGCTGTGTTTGGCACAGTGGCAACAATTAAAGGGCACAGTGGCTGCTTTTGCTGGCACAGTGGCGACAATTGATGGGCACAGTGGCTGCATTTGATGGCACAGTTGTGGCGTTTTAATGGGGTTTTTTTTCAGATTTTTTCAGTTTGTTTGCGCCCCCACCACTTATTTATATATAAACGTCCCGGTTGGTTCCTCAAAAGTTTTTTTTTTCCGTGCCAGTGCTAGATACACAAAGTGTATAGCACCCAAACATGTATCTAGCACTGGCACGGAATAAACACTTTTGAGGAACCAACTGGGACATTTATATATATATATAAATGTTAAGTAACATAATGAAAAAAATGTTATCTTGTCAGCTTCTCCTGTGTGTCTGACTTACCAGATGTCACAGTGACACAGGTGTTCTTCTTCAGGTGTTTCGTTGCCTCCCTCTTGGTACACTCATCCACAGCAAGCGGACTTCGGTGGGTGTAACAAGATGTCCGCTTGCCGACTTCTAAGTCTAAGCATTACTGTGGACGAGAGTACCAAGATGGCGGCGACGGAACGTCACTTCCGTGCAGTCCCTCCTCTGCAGGAAGTGACATCTCGCTGGCCGAGACGGACGGACTCCGGCAGTAACTTCGGGTCCGTCTCGGCCAGCATCTCAGCTAGCATCCGCGACCCCCTGGAGAATCGGCAATCGACCCCCCAGGGGGTCGCGACCCCCAGGTTGAGAACCGCTGGTCTAGTCAAAAGCAAGAAACTGTCGCTCTATCTTCAATTGAAGCAGAGTACATTGCAGCAGCACACGCTTGTCATGAAGTGATATGGATTCGTCAACTTTTCGTGGACATTGGGATAGACATGTCAAAACCAATTTCTATTTTTGAAGACAACCAGGGATGTATAAAGCTTACGCAATCAGAAGGGTCAATCCTGGGACCAAACACATCAACGTCAAATATCACCTACTGTAAGGGTCTTTGCATTGTAGTGAATGTTGTTAAACAAATTCTCTGCCAATCAAGGAATCACAAGTCCATGTGGTATCTACCTGCCTCCACAATACTGGTTCCAGGATGTCTATAACAAGAAGAATGCCGACCAATTACCTCTTTATCGCCCGTCCCATTGAACTGCTCCTGGGGGCAGCAATACCTTTTGGTCACCTTTTCATTCTGTCAGAACCCAAATGAAAGATGCTCAGGGAGTGGTTTGATGAGAACTTAGAGAAGGGCTTCATCAGTCACTTAACATCTTCTGCATGAGCAGCCCCGTTCTTTATTGAGAAAAAAAGCCTCCACCTTGTGTCCATGCTTCAATTACAGGGACTTGAATAAAATCATTATTAAAAAGCAGTGTCTGGTGGGGTTTTTTTTTGGGGCTAACAACCATCCACCCCCCCCCCCCCCAGCAGCACCCGACCCCCCCCCTTCCCCCCGAGCGGCACACAACTACCTTCATCAATGATGTGTTTCAAGATCTGTTGGAAAAGTTTGTGATTGCTTATCTGGATGATAGTCTCATCTTTTCTGATAGGGGAATGATGAGGATAATGCTATGCGGGCCGTTAGGTGCAACACGTGATGCGTCGCCATGACGACGCACATGTTTGCATTCCACCAACCTCACCAAAATGAGCCTTGCAACACACGCGACCGGCGCCATCTTCCCATTACCCGGAAGTGGCGAGGCATTTCCTATAACGTGATTTGGAGCCACATTCGAACATGGGGGTCACCTATCCTATATAAGGGGCAGTGTGTGGAGTGGTGCAGCACCCCAGATGATGTCCCCTAGGACGAAACGCATCGGGAACGCTTGCTGACACCACTACACTGCCACTTTTTTACTTCAACTCAGCGCTGTTTTTATCTACTTAAATGTGAGTGTTTTACCTTAATAAATACGCTTTACAGCTGTTTTATACAGTATCACACTATGTGTCCTTTTATCCTTCCTTTTTATGCTGTGGATATGTGACCCATCATTATCACATACTGCCTACAAGCACCTTGTCTACCCTCATCCTGTCCCCGGGGATCCACAGATACACAAGTCCTAATAGACACAGTGCGTGTACACCCATCTGTGTCCACGAGTTCTGGTAAGCCCCCCACTTTTACTTCTGGTGGTGGACCTACTATTACCACTGAAAATATCTTATTATCTACACTTCTGGGTGCTTCTATCCGTTACCTGATTGGTTTACTCATGAATTCGTATATATGCAACTATCTGTACTAGCATTACCTACGCAGTATTACGCTATGTACTTTCATGTTTTCTCCTTACACGCAGGGGACATTCGAGTGACTCACCTCTGCCGTATACAATCCCTACAAGCATCTTCACTACTACCATTCCATCTGCAGAGATCTACAGTTATACCGGCCTTATTGACACAGTGGGTGTATACCCACCTGTGTCCACAGTCTCTGGTAAGCCCCCCCCCCCCCCCACATTTTCAACACGGTGGTGGATCTACTATCAACAATTTATCAGTGTTTTCTACACTTTAGGTGTATGACTATTCCATATCCCCCTATGGACTTTCAGATGTGTGATTATACACGTTAATTCGTGGACTATTGGCGCATACTGTACATAATAGTTTTTGGTTATATGGACTCACTTTTACAGATAGTCTTTGGGCATACCATCTATGCAGACCTTTTCCTTTATACATATCATATGTGTACATTTTGACACTGTATATTATTTATGTTTTATTTTTATTTTTTATTTAGCGCTGCATTCACCTTTTCCCGTTCTTATCACAAGTCAGATCACTTGTTAATGCTAGCAGCTTGTTTTTGTTGTCACTTGACAGCGCAGTATTTATATATACACTGTTCATCTTTTCTGATAACTTGGAGGAACATTGGAAAAAAGGTTTGCACCGTCTTTGAAAGATTAAAGAAGAACCAACTTTATATCAAACTGAAGAAAAGTGAGTTTGAATGAAACCTGATCCAGTTCTTGGGATATATTATTTCTCCAGAAGGAGTAAGCAGTGGTGGATTGGCCTGCCACTGAAAACATCACAAATTCCAAGATATTCTCCTCAAAGAGGGATATGAGAATGATCCACTTCTCAATCATCCTCCTATGGACATTAACCTTGAGTGAGAGAACAGCTTTTGGACTCAAGCATATTGTCTCTATGTACCTGAATCTGCTCAGGTTGAAGCCCTCAGGTTGGTTCATGATTCCAAACTTGCTGGACATTTTGGAGTTGCTAAGACAGAACTTTTATCACGTTCCTTTTGATGGCCTATAAGAGAAACTTCAAAAGCTACGCGGTCTCATGCCTGACCTGTGCACAAAATAAGACATCTTCCAGCCAACCCTGTTCTATTAAGATCATGGGGGTTCATTTCTATGGACTTTGTGGTTGATTTACCCCCCTCAAAAGGTATGAGCACCATCTTGGTAGTGGTCAACCGTTTCACTAAGATGGCTCACTTTATATCTGTTAAGTGGGTACCTTCTGCTAAACAAACTGCAAAGTTGATGGTCCCAGAAGTCTTTAGGCTGTGGTATCGGGGAGTGCAGTTTACTTCGAAATTCTGGAAAAGCTTTTGCTCAGCTTTAGGAGTAAAAAATTACCTGTCCTCCATTTTTCATCCTCAATCTAATGGTCAGACTGAGAGGACCAATCAAACCTTGGAGCAGTACCTTCAATGTTTTGTCAGTTATCTTCAGGATGATTGGTTGGATTATCGCCCTACGGCAGAGTTTGCTTATAACAATTCTAAACATCGCTCCACCTCTCAAAATCATTTTTACTTAAACACCGGGTATAATCCAGTTTTTATTCCTGATCTTCCTGTCTCAACTCCAATTCCAACAGATTAAGCGCATTGCAGGAGATTCAGGAGGAATTGATTGATTGATCGGGTGAGCTTATGTCATCCTCCAGGGTGACCTTCTTGTATACTTATCCATCTGGTTAGTGGGAGTCTCTCTATTGCTATAGCTGCTGGTCCCCAAGTCTGACCCCGTCTGGGTTAAAGGCGGCAGAACCTGACATGTGCAAAATTTTTATTTACATAGCACCAGCGTGATACACAGGGCTCCAGGTACACGGTTCTGGTACATCAGAGCTTACAATCTAATCTAGTATTGGGACATATAAATACAGATATGAGGGATCAGTTAATTGAATTACAAAAACGTCTGACTTTGGTGGAAATGTAAATACAGGAGGAGATATGGAGTCCATAGATATTGACAGAATTGATTGGTGGCAGAGCCCTGTCCTCCGGGAGGGTGAGGGTCTGTTCTCTGGGGCCCCCAGCGTAACTCTGTGCCCCCCCCCACCCCTCCTATGTCACCAGCACTCGGCTGTCTCCTCGCTCTATCAATGTGAAGAGCCCACAGGCATGATGGGATACATTCTGAAAGTCAATGGCCTAAAACCAAATTGTAATCTGGGCAGTGACAGAGCTTTGGCATCAGAAGTCAATTCCCTCCATTGTCCCCCACAGAGTCCAGACCATCCGTGTCAGCAAGCAGACCGGCACACAGGTAAGGGGGTCCCTGTATACCCATATGTACTATAGAATAGATATCCCCGTATATCCGTATGTACTATAGAGTATATCCATATGTACTATAGAATATATCCCTGTATATCCGTATGTACTATAGAATATATCCCTGTATATCCATATGTACTATAGAATAGATATCCCTGTATATCCGTATGTACTATAGAATATATCCTGTATATCCGTATGTACTATAGAATATATCCTGTATATCCATATGTACTATAGAATATATCCCTGTATATCCATATGTACTATAGAATATATCCTGTATATCCGTATGTACTATAGAATATATCCCTGTATATCCGTATGTACTATAGAATATATCCCTGTATATCCATATGTACTATAGAATATATCCTGTATATCCGTATGTACTATAGAATATATCCCTGTATATCCATATGTACTATAGAATATATCCCTGTATATCCATATGTACTATAGAATATATCCCTGTATATCCGTATGTACTATAGAATATATCCCTGTATATCCATATGTACTATAGAATAGATATCCCTGTATATCCGTATGTACTATAGAATATATCCTGTATATCCGTATGTACTATAGAATATATCCTGTATATCCGTATGTACTATAGAATATATCCCTGTATATCCATATGTACTATAGAATTGATATCACTGTATATCCATATGTACTATAGAATATATCCTGTATATCCGTATGTACTATAGAATATATCCCTGTATATCCATATGTACTATAGAATAGATATCCCTGTATATCCGTATGTACTATAGAATAGATAACCCTGTATACCCATATGTACGATAGAGTATATCCCTGTATATCCGTATGTACTATAGAGTATATCCCTATTTATCCATATATACTATACAGTATATTCCTGTATACCCATATGTTATATAGAGTATATCCCTGTATATCCATGTATACTATACAGTATATCCATATGTACTATAGAATATATCCCTGTATACCCATATGTACTATAGAGTATATCCCTGTATACCCATATGTACTATAGAATATATCCCTGTATACCCATATGTACTATAGAATATATCCCTGTATACCCATATGTACTATAGAGTATATCCCTGTATACCCATATGTGCTATAGAGTATATCCCTGTATATCCACATGTACTATAGAGTATATCCATATGTACTATAGAATATATCCTGTATATCCGTATGTACTATAGAATATATCCCTGTATATCCATATGTACTATAGAATAGATATCCCTGTATATCCGTATGTACTATAGAATAGATAACCCTGTATACCCATATGTACGATAGAATATATCCCTGTATATCCGTATGTACTATACAGTATATCCCTGTATATCCATATGTACTATAGAGTATATCCCTGTATATCCATATGTACTATAGAGTATATCCCTGTATATCCATATGTACTATAAAGTATATCCCTGTATATCCATATGTACTATAGAATATATCCCTGTATATCCATATGTACTATAGAATATATCCCTGTATATCCATATGTACTATAGAATATATCCCTATATATCCCTGTATATCCATATGTACTATAGAATATATCCCTGTATATCCATATGTACTATAGAGTATATCCTGTATATCCATATGGACTATAGAGTATATCCCTGTATATCCATATGTACTATAGAGTATATCCATGTATATCCATATGTACTATACAGTATATCCCTGTATATCCATATGTACTATACAGTATATCCTTGTATATCCATATGTACTATAGAGTATATCCCTGTATATCCATATGTACTATAGAGTATATCCTGTATATCCATATGTACTATAGAATATATCCCTGTATATCCATATGTACTATAGAGTATATCCCTGTATATCCATATGTACTATAGAGTATATCCCTGTATATCCATATGTACTATAGAGTATATCCCTGTATATCCATATGTACTATAGAGTATATCCCTGTATATCCATATGTACTATAGAGTATATCCCTGTATATCCATATGTACTATAGAGTATATCCCTGTATATCCATATGTACTATAGAATATATCCCTGTATACCCATATGTACTATAGAATATATCCCTGTATATCCATATGTACTATAAAGTATATCCCTGTATCTCCATATGTACTATAGAGTATATCCCTGTATACCCATATGTACTATAGAGTATATCCCTGTATATCCATATCAGGGACGTGCAGAAAACATAAAACAAAAACAAAAAAACGATCAAGCTTTGAGGGCTGTAGCTCGGCGACCTGGGGTTACAGAGTGGGGGTCGGTAGCGGAAGTCCTACCCCACCAGTGGTAAAAATGTGGGGTTTCTAGGACTTATAGTTCCGGAGACACGGGACTCCTTGTACAGCCTGTCAGAAGCTGCATACAGAGCGGCCGGTATAAATACAAGACTGAGAAGATGAGATCACAGAGCCTCTCCTCACTTCTTGTCAGAGGCACTGAGCTCATTGGACAGCTTAGAGTCTTGGACCAATTATAAAGTACCATTGGCTCCAGCTGTCCAATAAAAATGCTGCAGTGGAGGCACGCCTCTCACCACAGTGTCATAGAAGGGGGGGGGGGGTGTCTAAAAGACAAATCCTCCCTTCCAGCCCCGCCCTCTTATCTACAAGGAAATACACGTGTATAAGATTTACCCACAATCCTGTGTTAGGGAGGGAGAATGAGAATCTTCTGCTGGGAAGGTACAAGATAAATCCTATAATATTATTCTATATGTTATAAGATAATCATTTATTATGTATCTATTTACTGTGAAATTACTGATGGGAAGTTATACCTTCAAATCTTCAGTCATTTGTCCGTTAAATCACCTGCTTGACTACAGATGTAGAAAATATAGTAAATGACCTTAAAAACAATTTATAATAATTATTTGTATATTACTGATGGTAAATAACCCCTCCCCCACCCAGGCCAATTCTGACACTTCTCTCCTACATGTAATAATCATCACTTTGCTAGAAAGTCTCAAAACCCCCAAATATTATATATATTGTTTTATCAGACACGTTAGGGCAGGGTGCCCAACCGCTGGTCTGCGAGCTACATGTGACCCGCGGTGCCCTCTGATGTGGCCCACCACCTCCTGCTCTGGGATGGCGCCATCCCCGAGTATCAATGTGAAGAAGGGAGCTCCTGTACTGGCGGAGTGATACCAAATGTACAAGCATTGGCTCTGCTCTCTACTGCAGCCGCATGCCTCCTCCAGTACCGGCTCCTGTCACACTGATGTTTGGGGATGGCGGGTTGGGAACCAGCCAGCAATACCCACCAGCAATACCCACCAGTAGTACCCACCAGTAGTACCCACCAGTAGTACCAGCCATCCATGTCCTTTTACACCCGCCTATCTCCATTCCAATCCACTTATAAAAACAGAAGGGGATCAGTCCCCTGGGCGGATCGGAGGGCCCGTAGAGTTGAGTGTGCTGTGTCTGCTCCGCATATACAGAGCGGACACGGACCTGTCTTCTGCCCGCTACACTCATTGTGGCCCGCGACCGGTTACCAAATCGCTAAAATGGCCCTCCCTTTTTAAAAGGTTGGGCACCCCTGCCCTAGGGAATAAAATGTTGGTCGTTGCAACTTTTTATACTACACAGTATTTGCGCAGCAATTTATCAAATGTGTTTTTTTGAGGAAAAAAACTGTTTCATGAATATAAAAAAAAACAAAAAACACTTAAGATAACCCAATTTTTTTTGTATGATGTGAAAGATGATGTTACGCCGAGTAAATAGATACCAAACATGCCACACTTTACAGTTGCGCACACTTGTGGAATGGCGCCAAACTACGGTACCTAAAAATCTCCATTGGTGACGCTGTCAATTTTTTTACAGGTTGCATGTTTAGAGTTAAATCTAGTACTAGAATAATTTTTCTCGCTGTAACGATCACGGCGTATGTAACCTGTGTGTATCTGGTTCTGATACCAGCCACTCACCTGAGCCCGCGGTTTGGGTGTTTGCCCGTTCGGCGAATACCAAACATTTTGGGACGTTTGCGGCAAATTCGAGCATCGCGGAACACCCCATAATGCACCGCGAGATCGCAGTGCATTGCTGTATGATGATTGGCCAAAGCATGCACCTGACCTGCATGCTTTGGCCAATCACAGCGCACTCTGCTGCGAGAGCCATAATTGGTCAAAGGTTGCCTTTGGCCAATCATGGCTCAGGGGGACTAAGTCCACGCCCCACACTATTAAAGGCTGCTTACATAGAGGCCATGTGTAGTGTGTGGACGGAGATAGATTGAGCCAGATTAGGCAGGTTAGTTAGTGGCGTGCAGGCAGTGTATTTAATATATATATATATATATATATATATATATATATATATATATATATATATATATATATATATATATATATATATATATATATATACTCTGCATTGTCAGGAACCGTGAATCAGACTGAGACAGAAGTACAGTTAAATCACACTTGTTTAAAAAGAGGTAAACAGAGTAAACGTAGTCAAAACATAGCCAGAGTTCAGGAACTGGAACGGATAGTCAGACAAGCCAAAACGTCAGGAAACCAGAGATGAGCGTAGTAGAACAGCAAGCAGGATCTGGAGCCAGAAGGAATGTCAGCCAAGCAAGTCTTTAACAGGAACACAGGAGATTGTCTCTAAAGATGTGACCAAGGCGAAGGCAGAGATCCTCTGGGCTGGACGGCTTAAGTAGGCAGGACTGACGAGCAGGACATCATCAACAGCTGAGTCACTGTGGAGAGATAGGGGCTGGCAATTAGCCAACAGCTGAGTGGCCAACTCAGAGAAGGAAGGGCTGAGCATTTAGTGTAGACTAGATATTCAGTGTATACTCTATATTCAGTCAATGCAGGCAGTGTAGTATATATTACACAGTGTATTGAAGTGGTATAGGGGAACCCCACTCCAAATTTTTTTTTTTAAATGGCGTGGGGTCCCTCCCAAAATCCATACCAGGCCCTTCAGATCTGGTATGGATTTTAGGGGAACCACACGTCAACATTTAAAAAAAAAAATTGCGTGGGGGTCCCCCCAAAATCCATACCAGACCCATATCCGAGCATGCAAACAAGCGCCCCCCCTCCTGAACCATACCAGGCCACATGCCCTCAACATGGGAGGGTGCTTTGGGGTCCCCCCAAAGCATCTTGTCCCCATGTTAATGAGGACAAGGGCATCATCCCCACAACCCTTGCCCGGTGGTTGTGGGGGTCTGCGGGCGGGGGGGCTTATCAGAATCTGGAAGCCCCCTTTAATAAGGGGGCCCCCAGATCGAGCCCCCCCCATGTGAATGGGTATCGGGTACATTGTACCCCTATCCATTCACCAAAAAAGTAAAAATGACAGAAGACAGAAGAAAAAAAAAAGCTGTGACAGCTGTTATATAGGCAAGGGCGGGGCCACTTTGTGACGTAACGAATTACCCCGCCCCCTCTGACTTCATGTGCCGTCATTTGACTTTAGAGGGGCAAAAAAAAATTTGCTTTGATACATGTCCCGTGGGGCAGGACCCGGGTCCCCAAACATTTTTTATGGCAATAACTTGTATATAAGCCTTTAAAATGAGCACTTTTTGATGTTCATGTCACATAGACTGTAACGGTGTTCGCACCAATTTTTTGCCTGTTTGCATGTTCTGGTGCGGGGGGGGGGGGGGGGGTTGTTCGGCTCATCCCTAGTCATAAAAGTTGCGGTGAGTTATTTTAAGCCTTTCAGAAAGAATCCATCTCCTGGTCTTCATCTACATTGGATTGTTCTGTGGTTGTACTACTGTCATGTACACGTGAATCTTCCTTCAATGAAACATGGAATATGACTGCCAATCAAAGCATGTGATGTCTATGGCAGATGGCGCACAGCAAAGTCACCCCGGGGGTCATTGATTATCGTGTCACAACAAGTCACCAACAAGCCGGTCGCCATGTGTGAAGGTCAATATACATTTCCCAGAAACTAATTACCAGCCCTGTTGGAAGCAAATAAATAATGTGGAAATCCACATTGATCTTTGTGAGGGTAGATTCATATGTTCAGATTCTGGGCTCCCTTTATCTCCGGTAGGGATGAGATTCAGGTTTACGGCTACAGAGGGTTTGAACAGCTTCAAAATGTGTGGTCACTGTGAATTATGGTGGGAATTAACCAGGCTGAATTTCTTGTAAGCATAATGCTTTGCCTCACCTTTGTGGCCAGAAGGGTAACATTGGCCAATAATGGTGGCTTTGTAATGTTGCAACCTACCATATAACAGGAAGAGTGGGTGGTGTGGTGGTCTCCACAGCCTTGTGTACCTCCCCTGAGTTCACAATTCAGAGACCCAACAGTCCTTCTAAGCACTACCTTCTGTGTGTTTAAGTTATAACTGCAAGCCCCCCCCACCCTTGTAACCTTTTTTTAAGTATTATTGTTTTGTTTTTTTTTCTTTTATTTATTAGTTTTCAATTTTTTAAATTTTAACTAGACTAAAAAAAATTGTTTGGTATTTAGTGTTTTAGCGTTTATTTTCAGGATAAGTATTTTGCTAGAGCCGGTTTTCTTATTTTAGCTCAGTATTGAAGGCTTGTGGAGTAAAGTAATGTGCACCTAAACATCACATGTTCATTCCCCCTATTGCCACAGCTGCCAATAAATGTGGGCAATCGCCTTTATTAAAAATCTCAGGCAGGCCTAAAGTGAAAGGCAGAGGTTCTACATGTGGAGGCTGTAATGGGCCAGCAGGTTCTGCAGGTGGAGGTAGTAGGGGGTGAGGAGGTTTTGTAGTTGGGGATAGTAGGAGGTGAGAAGGTTCTGCAGGAGGAGGTAGTAGGGGGTGAGGAGGTTCTGCATGTGGAGGTAGTAGGGTGTGAGGAGGTTCTGCAGGAGGAGGTAGTAGAGGGGTGAGGAGGTTTTGTAGTTGGGGATAGTAGGAGGTGAGAAGGTTCTGCAGGAGGAGGTAGTAGGGGGTGAGGAGGTTCTGTAGGTGGAAATAGTAGGGGGTGAGGAGGTTTTGTAGTTGGGGATAGAAGGGGATGAGGAGGTTCTGCAGGTGGAGGTAGTAGGGGGTGAGGAGGTTCTGTAGATGAAGGTAGTAGGGGGTGAGGAGGTTCTGTAGGTGGAGGTAGTAGGAGGTGAGGAGGTTCTGCATGTGGAGGTAGTAGGGGTTGAGGAGGTTCTGCATGTGGAGGTAGTAGGGGGTGAGGAGGTTCTGTAGGTGGAGGTAGTAGGAGGTGAGGAGGTTCTGCAGGAGGAGGTAGTAGGGGGTGAGGAGGTCCTGTAGGTGGAGGTAGTAGGGGGTGAGGAGGTTCTGCATGTGGAGGTAGTAGGGGGTGAGGAGGTTCTGCATGTGGAGGTAGTAGGGGGTGAGGAGGTTCTGTAAGTGGAGGTAGTAGGGGGTGAGGAGGTTCTGTCGGTGGAAGTAGTAGGGGGTGAGGAGGTCCTGCAGATGGAGGTAGTAGGGGGGGAGAAGGTTCTGCAGGAGGAGGTAGTAGGGGGTGAGGAGGTTTTGTAGTTGGGGATAGTAGGAAGTGAGAAGGTTCTGCAGGAGGAGGTAGTAGGGGGTGAGGAGGTTCTGTAGATGAAGGTAGTAGGGGGTGAGGAGGTTCTGTAGGTGGAGATAGTAGGGGGTGATGAGGTCCTGCAGATGGAGGTAGTAGGGGGGAGAAGGTTCTGCAGGAGGAGGTAGTAGGGGGTGAGGAGGTTTTGTAGTTTGGGATAGTAGGAAGTGAGAAGGTTCTGCAGGAGGAGGTAGTAGGGGGTGAGGAGGTTCTGTAGGTGGAGGTAGTAGGGGGTGAGGAGGTTCTGTAGGTGGAGGTAGTAGGGGGTGAGGAGGTTCTGTAGATGAAGGTAGTAGGGGGTGAGGATGTTCTGTAGGTGGAGGTAGTAGGGGGTGAGGAGGTTCTGTAGGTGGAGGTAGTAGGGGGTGAGGAGGTTCTGTAGATGAAGGTAGTAGGGGGTGAGGAGGTTCTGTAGATGAAGGTAGTAGGGGGTGAGGATGTTCTGTAGGTAGAGGTAGTAGGGGGCGAGGAGGTCCTGCAGATGGAGGTAGTAGGGGGGAGAAGGTTCTGCAGGAGGATGTAGTAGGGGGTGAGATGGTTCTGCAGGTAGAGGTAGTAGGGGGGGAGGAGGTTCTGCATGTGGAGGTAGTAGGGGGTGAGGAGGTTCTGCATGTGGAGGTAGTAGGGGGGGGGAGAAGGTTCTGCATGTGGAGGTAGTAGGGTGTGAGGAGGTTCTGCAGGAGGAGGTAGTAGGGGGTGAGATGGTTCTGTAGGTGGAAGTAGTAGGGGGTGAGATGGTTCTGCAGGTAGAGGTAGTAAGGGGTGAGGAGGTTCTGCAGGAGGAGGTAGTAGGGGGTGAGAAGATTCTGCAGGAGGAGGTAAGTTGGAGGTAGTAGGGGGGCAGCAGGTTCTGTAGATTGTAGTTGTAGTGCTTCACTGGGCTACACCATGTAGAGGCCGGACACATCTTCTTTTTCTATCTCAGAGGGGCCATATTATACAGCCTCGGCACACAGAGGGAATGGTCAAGTGGTTTACAAAGCCTTCCTCTTCTTCCTCCTCTCGGTTGCAGAACAGCCAGTTGTCTGCAGCTGCTGCTATCGTGCCCTCTTCTTCTTCCTCTTCTTTCGTGGATTAGCTTGAACATGAACAACCATTTCCACATTTTGAATACCGAGGAAGATACAGGGAGGGGGCATCAGTGGGCAGGAGCAAGAGGCAGTGATTTTCCTGCAGCTTACTACAAAATGGGCTCCAGCAATGAGGAGAGGGGTGGATGATGAGGTGGCAGACCTCCTAACCCATGGTTGTCTCCAGTGATGAGGAGGGATGGATGATGAGGTGGCAGACCTCCTAACCCATGGTTGTCTCCAGTGATGAGGAGGGATGGATGATGAGGTGGCAGACCTCCTAACCCATGGAGGTCTCCAGTGATGAGGAGGGATGGATGATGAGGTGGCAGACCTCCTAACTCATGGTTGTCTCCAGTGATGAGAAGGGATGGATGATGAGGTGGCAAACCTCCTAACACATGGTTGTCTCCAGTGATGAGAAGGGATGGATGATGAGGTGGCAGACCTCCTAACCCATGGTTGTCTCCAGTGATGAGGAGGGATGGATGATGAGGTGGCAGACCTCCTAACCCATGGTTGTCTCCAGTGATGAGAAGGGATGGATGATGAGGTGGCAGACCTCCTAACCCATGGTTGTCTCCAGTGATGAGGATGGATGGATGATGAGGTGGCAGACCTCCTAACCCATGGAGGTCTCCAGTGATGAGGAGGGATGGATGATGAGGTGGCAGACCTCCTAACTCATGGTTGTCTCCAGTGATGAGAAGGGATGGATGATGAGGTGGCAAACCTCCTAACACATGGTTGTCTCCAGTGATGAGAAGGGATGGATGATGAGGTGGCAGACCTCCTAACCCATGGTTGTCTCCAGCAATGAGGAGAGGGTGGATGATGAGGTGGCAGACCTCCTAACCCATGGTTGTCTCCAGTGATGAGGAGGGATGGATGATGAGGTGGCAGACCTCCTAACCCATGGTTGTCTCCAGTGATGAGGAGGGATGGATGATGAGGTGGCAGACCTCCTAACCCATGGAGGTCTCCAGTGATGAGGAGGGATGGATGATGAGGTGGCAGACCTCCTAACTCATGGTTGTCTCCAGTGATGAGAAGGGATGGATGATGAGGTGGCAAACCTCCTAACACATGGTTGTCTCCAGTGATGAGAAGGGATGGATGATGAGGTGGCAGACCTCCTAACCCATGGTTGTCTCCAGTGATGAGGAGGGATGGATGATGAGGTGGCAGACCTCCTAACCCATGGTTGTCTCCAGTGATGAGAAGGGATGGATGATGAGGTGGCAGACCTCCTAACCCATGGTTGTCTCCAGTGATGAGGATGGATGGATGATGAGGTGGCAGACCTCCTAACCCATGGAGGTCTCCACTGATGAGGAGGGATGGATGATGAGGTGGCAGACCTCCTAACTCATGGTTGTCTCCAGTGATGAGAAGGGATGGATGATGAGGTGGCAAACCTCCTAACACATGGTTGTCTCCAGTGATGAGAAGGGATGGATGATGAGGTGGCAGACCTCCTAACCCATGGTTGTCTCCAGTGATGAGGAGGGATGGATGATGAGGTGGCAGACCTCCTAACCCATGGTTGTCTCCAGTGATGAGAAGGGATGGATGATGAGGTGGCAGACCTCCTAACCCATGGTTGTCTCCAGTGATGAGGAGGGATGGATGATGAGGTGGCAGACCTCCTAACCCATGGTTGTCTCCAGTGATGAGAAGGGATGGATGATGAGGTGGCAGACCTCCTAACCCATGGTTGTCTCCAGTGATGAGGAGGGATGGATGATGAGGTGGCAGACCTCCTAACCCATGGTTGTCTCCAGTGATGAGGAGGGATGGATGATGAGGTGGCAAACCTCCTAACTCATGGTTGTCTCCAGTGATGAGAAGGGATGGATGATGAGGTGGCAGACCTCCTAACCCATGGTTGTCTCCAGTGATGAGGAGGGATGGATGATGAGGTGGCAGACCTCCTAACCCATGGTTGTCTCCAGTGATGAGGAGGGGTGGATGATGAGGTGGCAGACCTCCTAACTCATGGTTGTCTCCAGTGATGAGGAGGGATGGATGATGAGGTGGCAGACCTCCTAACCCATGGAGGTCTCCAGTGATGAGGAGGGGTGGATGATGAGGTGGCAGACCTCCTAACCCATGGAGGTCTCCAGTAATGAGGAGGGATGGATGATGAGGTGGCAGACCTCCTAACCCATGGTTGTCTCAAGTGATGAGGAGGGGTGGATGATGAGGTGGCAGACCTCCTAACCCATGGTTGTCTCCAGTGATGAGGAGGGGTGGATGATGAGGTGGCAGACCTCCTAACCCATGGAGGTCTCCAGTGATGAGGAGGGATGGATGATGAGGTGGCAGACCTCCTAACCCATGGAGGTCTCCAGTGATGAGGAGGGATGGATGATGAGGTGGCAGACCTCCTAACCCATGGTTGTCTCCAGTGATGAGGAGGGATGGATGATGAGGTGGCAGACCTCCTAACCCATGGTTGTCTCCAGTGATGAAGAGGGGTGGATGATGAGGTGGCAGACCTCCTAACCCATGGTTGTCTCCAGTGATGAGGAGGGGTGGATGATGAGGTGGCAGACCTCCTAACACATGGTTGTCTCCAGTGATGAGGAGGGATGGATGATGAGGTGGCAGACCTCCTAACCCATGGAGGTCTCCAGTGATGAGGAGGGATGGATGATGAGGTGGCAGACCTCCTAACCCATGGTTGTCTCCAGTGATGAGGAGGGATGGATGATGAGGTGGCAGACCTCCTAACCCATGGTTGTCTCCAGTGATGAGGAGGGGTGGATGATGAGGTGGCAGACCTCCTAACCCATGGTTGTCTCCAGTGATGAGGAGGGATGGATGATGAGGTGGCAGACCTCCTAACCCATGGAGGTCTCCAGTGATGAGGAGGGATGGATGATGAGGTGGCAGACCTCCTAACCCATGGAGGTCTCCAGTGATGAGGAGGGATGGATGATGAGGTGGCAGACCTCCTAACCCATGGAGGTCTCCAGTGATGAGGAGGGATGGATGATGAGGTGGCAGACCTCCTAACCCATGGAGGTCTCCAGTGATGAGGAGGGATGGATGATGAGGTGGAAGACAATCTATGGGTTCCAGCAATTGAAAAGGAAGAAAATTCTGAGGGAGACACAGCACAGCAGTGAGGGAGGATTTTGTCCAGGAACAGCTTGCAGAGGACTGGAGGGAGCAGCCAATCGAATCCATCTGCCAGCAGTGCCCCAAAGGTACAGGCCAGTGCTATCCCCAGGGCCAGTCCAAAGAGCTCTGCAGTGTGGACCTGTTTTATTGTATCTGCTGTCCACAACACCACTGCAGTCTGCAACCCTCTACCTGCAGCGTATCAGCCGTGATAAAAAATGCTTTAGGCAACACTTGACTGTACCACAGGCAGAAAAAAACCTGTGCTCTTCGTCCCCATTCTTCACTTCCCACCCCACCCCACAGCATTCTCCTGCTGCGTCCACTGCAACATCAGTGTCCTCCAATGACAGGGATGGAAGTGTCACCAGGGGTTTCAAAGTTTTAGAATACATCATGTCATCCAGGGAATCAGAGGGCCATGGGGCCATGCTAAGTAGAGTTAGGTGACAGCTTGAACCTCTGCAGGATTCTCTTACACCCACCCCGTCGTCTCCAGAAATATCTTTCCCAAGACAGGTGTCCCTTCCGCAGCTGCTGAAATAGAAGAAAAAGATGTCCCCAAATTACCTCCATGCTCATCGTCTTAGGAAAACTGCTGGCTTTGTAGCTGCTGACATTTGAATTCCTGGAATCGGTACCCCTCTATGAGTTTATGGCCTGTGCTGCACCACAGAGGCCAGTGCCCAGCCACCAAAAATTTGCCCAGAAAGTGTTCCCTGCCCTCAATCAGCATGTAGAATGTAATGTGTCTGTGTCACTGGGCCATGCTGTCAGTGGCAGGGTACACGTGACCCCAGAAACGTGGTTCAGTAAGCATAGGCAGGAATGCTACATACCATTCATGACATATTGGGTCAAACTTCAGGTGACTGGGAAGATGCAGGACAGGACAAAACTACTGGAGCTGGTGATGTCACCATGTGTTTAGTCTGATAGGGTCATCACAGTCATCTGTACTCCTTCCTCACTGGACGAATGCTCCAGTTCCTCAGGCCCAGCAGTCCCCCCAAGGACCCCAGAGCATATGCAATGTCCCAGGCTGAACACTGCCATGATGTGATGCAGCTCATATAACAGGGGTACAGGAGACAAAAAAAGGTCCTATGCTCCACACTTCACTGCAAGACCTTTCTGATATATGAAATGACAGCCTCAGCCCGGGCTCCAGCCAAGCCACGCCCCTAAAACATTTCACTCCATCCATAGAGCTACTACAGGAGAGGACCTGGCTGGAGCCTTGGGTGGCACCCCCTATTTGTTGTCTGGGGCACAGAAGCCACACTTGGCTAGAGCTGTTGGCAGTTCCCTGAGCCCAGACCGAGAGATGGCTGACCCTACACCATCTTCAGCCAGACAACATGGTGTGTGACAACGGCACTAGCCATCTGGACAACATTTCTGCTGGACCACACGTGGCCTGAAAGACTCGACACAGGTGGAACAGAAGTGGGAGGAAAAGGAGGACTTGCAGCTATCTTTGGGGTAGCAGGCCTTCATCCCTGTGATGCTGAGGCAGCAGTTGGATAATGAGAGGGAGGAGGGTTGGGGCGCTGTTGGTGAGAAGGAAGAGGAATTTGGGCAGGCTTCAAGAGGGATTCATCAACCCTCCCAAACCCCAAGGGTTGATGTGGGGTAAGACTGTTGAGGATACATTTATCCTCAGCAACACCAAGGACATAGGTACTTCTGTTACAGGCAATTTGTGGTCAGTAGGGTCTTTTATGCTCAAATACCTGTGCAAGGACCCCTGGATTTGGGTAATCCAGATGAGAGACCACTTCTGGTGGCCAACCTATTAAATCTCTAAAAAAAAGGGAAAATGGCACATCCACTGCCACCATCTCAGAGAGAGGCCAAAAATTCATCACTTTGAGGAGGTGCTGCATAAGAACCTCTTTGCTGCAGTTCCAGATGGTGGCAGGAACCCCTCAGATGAACATGTCTCTGATCTTCTGATCCCCGAAAGGAGGAGAAAAAGTAGCACCAGCTGCCTCTATGCCGCTTTTCAGAGTTTTTCAAACCACAGAGGCCAGGCCAGCACAAACAGGCAGCTTCTGAACTATCGGGTCCAGGTCTGATGCAGATACATTCAATAATGAGGGCCTCATGGACTATTGGGTGTCCTGGCTGCTTCAGAAGACACTTTTTAATTGTCCCCCACACACCACCACCAAAATTTATACCTGCCCCCATTATTAATTTATACCTGCCCCCTATCCAGGCCTGCCACACAATGTTTCCAAAGCTGGACTTCATATTCTCTAGTTCTAGAATTTCTAAAGTTTGCTTCAGGGAAGTTCTTGCTTTGTGCCTCAAAGTTTTTGGCTTATTCTGGTACTTCGGCACTCAAAAATATTTGTGGCTTTTGTCTCATGTAATACATTATAATGTTTATTTTAAGATAAAACCGGCCTCATTTCCCCCACTTATATATAATGTCATCACGCTAAAGAAACTGGGGAAAAGGATCATTCTTATCCCTTCCATGCCGTACAGCAACCTTGAGAACAATCCATCATAGGGTTCACAAACTTCTCTTTAGGTCACAATGGTCGGGATCCTTCAGTTCTCTCGCCAGCAGCACATGGAAAGCTGAGAAGCTTAAAAGACAAAAAAGAAAAAGAGAGATATTGTGACCTAATAAGCGTTCTAACATACTGTCCAGCCACTGTATAATATTTGTGGCTATTGTCTCTCAGATAATACACTCTAATGTCTGTTAGAAGATAAAACTTGCCTGCTCTCTATTAGCTCGTGTACTGCGCTGACGCTGCCCAATTTTTACCAAACACATATCTGATATCTACATCTGGAATATTTTGGGAATAATTGGGATTATGGGGATGGGAGGGCTATTAGGGAATGCGGGGTTGTGTATTTTGTGCATCTTTTTAAAATATTATGACTATGATGTGTGGTACTGTAAAAAAAAAAGTTCCCAAACTATGAAACTGTTGTGCTATTGGTCAATTTGTATGAAGCTGAGGGCTTTAGCTTTATTTTTATAAACTTTGCTATAGCTTTTAGGCTGCTACTTCCACCAGTCAATTCAGATCTCCCGTCACTGCTTATAAAATCATGAATGTCCTTTATGGCAGTGCCAGGCTCCTCATAAATGTCCTCTATGGTAGTGCCCAGCTCCTCATAAATGTCCTCTATGGCAGTGCCCAGCTCCTCATAAATTTCCTCTATTGCAGTGCCAGGCTCCTCATAAATGTCTATGGAAGTGCCCAGCTCCTTGTAAATGTCCTCTATGGCAGTGCCCAGCTCCTCATAAATGTCCTCTATGGTAGTGCCCAGCTCCTCATAAATGTCCTCTATGGTAGTGCCCAGCTCCTTGTAAATGTCCTCTATGGCAGTGCCCAGCTCCTTGTAAATGTCCTCTATGGTAGTGCCCAGCTCCTTGTAAATGTCCTCTATGGCAGTGCCCAGCTCCTTGTAAATGTCCTCTATGGTAGTGCCCAGCTCCTTGTAAATGTCCTCTATGGTAGTGCCCAGCTCCTTGTAAATGTCCTCTATGATAGTGCCCAGCTCCTTGTAAATGTCCTCTATGGTAGTGCCCAGCTCCTTGTAAATGTCCTCTATGGTAGTGCCCAGCTCCTCATAAATGTCCTCTATGGCAGTGCCCGGCTCCCCATAAATTTCATCTATGGCATTGCCTGGCTCCCCATAAATATCCTGTATGGCAGTGCCCAACTCCCCATAAATTTCCTCTATGGCAGTGTCCAGTTCCTCATAAATGTCCTCTATGGCAGTGCCCGGCTCCCCATGCTTTTTTTGACAATAACTTGCCTATTAACTTTAAAAATGGCCAGAATTTAGTTTCAAGATTCACCATCCCCCCTCCCCCCATAGACTTTAATGGGAATTGTTGTGGAAATTAGTTTAATAAATTTCCACCAGGATTTGATGAACCCCATGAATCGAACCCAGGCAGATCCGCCTATCCCTAATCCCCGGTATACAGAAGAGAACAATTTGTAGAGACTTTCTCTTTGTTAGCTCGGCTATATTTGCTTTAGTAATCCTGGTGGTGACAGAAAGATTCCCGCCTGCATGAGTGGCATCAAGTCAGGCACACAGCCCCCTGGCAGTCTGAGTGTTTCCCAATGGTGACTTGTGACAGAGGAGAAATACCCGCTTATTCAATACACTGCAAGGAGAAAAAGGCACAGCCGCATATGGAGGTACCTACAGCAACCAACCCAATCCATTTACTGAACACCGACCAGCATTGATTGAATCTATTGGATTGCTGGGATGTACTTGGCATGTAGAACTTTGCTTCTTGGACTGAGAAAAGGAGAAGACCAGTACAAAAGATCTTGTGTGGTGAGAGTGTATGTAATATCTTCATGGGTGCTCCATTCTCCCAAGGATGACTCAGAGACATGGACTAGGACTGATATACAGGAAGAAGAACAATGACTGTGTCCTGGCATGGGGAAATCAAGTCTACTCAGCTTTCTGGCAAAATAAATCCATTGCAAAGTGACAAGCCAGCTCAGTTTCACATCTAGAGTCCTGGCAGCTCTACGCTCCACTTGGCACATCCCAGGTCTACACACTTCCCCGCATTATGACTACCATTGGTTTACTTCTTAAACTGTTTTGCTGATGTGGAGGAAGTCTGCTGCCATTCAGAGGAATCCTGTCATTGGCAGCTCCAGATCACCAGAGTTCTGCTGCTTGGCAACCCATCACCAGCTGCTCTATCTGGTAATCTTCATACGGGGTCCTTCTGAAGAAGACTTGAGGAGAAATCTCCCTTCAGGTGCATTCAGTGCTCTGCTGTGCCCGGGATTTACACAATATGTCTTCTCCTCATCCTTCTCTGGCCAGAGCCCAAAGTGGCCAAAATTCTGAATAGACTACACACTACAGCTGCCGATTGTCATCCTACAGTCCATGGCCTTTAGCTTAGACTTCTGCTGGGCTACGAGCACCTATCTCATTACTGCATTGCATCACAACTTAAGGTCCTCAGCTATCTTTACATTCATATGACTTTGTAGTTTATTCTTTCCCTAGGGAAGTTCTGTTCTAAGGGCCCTCAATATGAAAATGCAGTCATTGTGGGTATCAAGTAACCCACATCCATCACAGAGAAGTTCAGCTGAAGGCTCAAGACCCAAAACTGGCCCTCTTGGCCAGCCTTTGCATTCAAATTCATATGGCCGAACATCTACAAGTAAAGTAAAGCAGAATTCTCTAGCTCAGTGCTGAATATACAAGTGATTGCAAATACTGAGCATTGCAATTGCTGCACCTTATATCTAACATAAAGGGACATTCCAATTTGTGGTCATAATGAAATTGTCATGCTAAGCCAACCCCGACTTTTTATAAATTCTTTCTTTCACAATGTCTGTCCATTTCGGGGTTTTGCACCTTTGGGTGCTCTGGGATCTCTTTTTTCACTCTTCATAATTAAAAGTATTTAAAAACCCAAAAGTGAGAGTGAGATGCCCTTACAATGGCTGCAACAGGTGTGTGTACCTAACAACAAAATTGGTGACATCTCACCAATACAATCCCTGAGAGGTATAAGAAACCATTGAGTGGTTTAAAGTATCAGTGACGGGAGTCACTGTTGGGCGCAGGGTGACCAAGAAAAGAATGAACCCTGAGAATAGGATTGGATTACTTAAAATGGGACAGTAATATTTATCCACAATATAACCCAGGATATATGTAAAGACTATTCTTGGTTTGTTTGATTCTGAACCCAACATGTTAGTTGAGAGAGCTGATCACATTGGCCTCTAGAACTGGGTAGGAGCCGGACAGTCTACTTCTACTATAGTTTGTTGCCTACTAGGCTGAGGAGGGGGGAGATTACTGTTTGTATTGTTAATTGTAATTAGCTCCTGCTATTGTGAGAAGGTGTCCTGTGTTTATACTAATGTGTGAAGCTCGGTGACCACAAGTCTGTCCTAAAGGTCATGTCTCTAAGTCACCTAGTTTGGGTAAATGATTTAGTAAACTAACTCATGTTAATTAGGTTTCTGGTTACAGTTGTATTGTTAGAGTAATATGAGCAGGAGGGGGGAACCTCCTCTTTAACTGTATATAAAGACTTGTAATTTTGGTTCTAATAAAGAGTCTGATTCCTGTTTGACCCTCCGTACAGAGCCTCGTCTCGTACTTGGGGGGAAGAATTATTCATATGAGTTTCTTGTTCGGCTGATTAGAGTGTTCGATAGCTGCCTTTGTGTTCAGAAATGGAATGTCCTAAACGGCTTTAACCCCTTTCATACTTGGGGTGTCGTTACAGTATCACATCAACTTACAAATCATATTTGAACCACCAGGGGACCTACCACATGTAGGACCTGGTCCTTTTTTAAATTGTGTTGTGGTGGCTGAGCAGCATTGTCGGATAGCTTGCCCCTCCTTCCCCCACTGTTGTCTGACCATGCTGTTAGCAAGCAGATGGACTTTGTGAGTGGCAACGCTCATTCCTGGCAGCGGGAACACCCCAGAGACAAGCTCCACTGTTCACTGCAGCAGGGGGAGGGGACAAGGCTGTGCATTCTCCTTACATGCTCCTAAAGTAGAAATTCTTCCTGCCTGTGTTGGCTGAAGAAGTGGATGTAGAGGTGGATGAAGAGGTGAATGGAGAAGTGTATGGAGAAGAGGATGGGGAAGTGGATGGATAAGTGGGTGGAGAAGTGGATGGAGAAGTGTATGTAGAGGTGGATGGGGAAGTGGATGGAGAAGTGGGTGTAGAGGTGGATGGAGAAATGGATGGAAATGTGGATGTAGAGGTGGTTGGGGAAGTGCATGAAGAAGTTAGACGGATGGAGATGTGGGTGGGGAGGTGGGCGTAGAGGTGGTTGGGGGAGCGGATGTAGAGGTGCATGGAGAAGGGGATGAAGAAGTGGATGTAGAGGTGGATGGAGAAGTGGATGTAGAGGTGGATGGAGAAGTGGATGAAGAAGTGGATGAAGAAGTGGATGGAGAAGTGGACGAATAAGTGGATGAAGAGGTGAATGTAGAGGTGGATGGAGAGGTGGATGGAGAAGTGGATGGAGTGGTGGATGTAGAGTTGGATGCAGAGGTGGATGGAGAAGTGGATGTAGAGGTGGATGTAGAGGTGGATTGAGAAGTGGATGTAGAGTTGGATGTAGAGGTGGATGGAGAAATGGATAGAGGTGGGTGTAGAGGTAGATGCAGGGGTGGATGGAGAAGTAGATGTAGAGGTAGATGTAGAGGTGGATGGGGAGGTGGATGGGGAAGTAAATGTAGAGGTGGATGGAGAGGTAGATGTAGGGGTGGATGGAGAAGTAGATGTAGAGGTGGATGGAGAGGTGGGAGTAGAGGTCGGTGTAGAGGTAGATGTAGGGGTGAATGAAGAAGTGGATGTATAGGTGGATGGAGAAGTGGATATAGAGGCAGATGAAGAGGTGGATGGAGAGGTACATGTAGGGGTGGATAGAGAAGTGGATGTAGAGGTGGATGGAGAAGTGGATGGAGAGGTGGATAGAGAAGTGGATGTAGAGGTGGATGGAGAAGTGGATATAGAGGTGGGTGTAGGGGTGGATTGAGAGGTGGGTGTAGAGGTAGATGTAGGGGTTCATAGAGAAGTGGATGTAGAGGTGGATGGAGAACTAGATGGAGAGGTGGATGGAGAAGTAGATGTAGAGTTGATGGGGAGGTGGATATAGAGGTGGATGTAGGGGTGGATGGAGAGGTGGGTGTAGAGGTAGATGTAGGGGTGGATGGAGAAGTGGACGGAGAGGTGGATGGAGAGGTGGATGGAGAAGTAGATGTAGAGTTGATGGAGAGGTGGATGTAGAGGTAGATGTAGAGGTGGTTGGAGAAGTGGACGGAGAAGTGGATGTAGAGGTGGATGGAGAAGTGGATATAAAGGTGGATGTAGGGGTGGATTGAGAGGTGAGTGTAGAGGTAGATGTAGGGGTGGATGTAGAGGTGGATGGAGAAGTGGATATAGAGGTGGATGTAGAGGTGGATGGAGAGATGGGTGTAGAGGAAGATGTAGGTGTGGATGGAGAGGTGGATGGAGAGGTGGATGGAGAAGTAGATGTAGAGTTGATGGAGAGGTGGCTGTAGAGGTGGTTGGAGAAGTGGATGTAGAGGTGGATGAAGAGGTGGGTGTAGAGGTGGTTGGGGAAGTGGATAGAGAGGTGGATGAAGAGGTGGGTGTAGAGGTGGATGAAGAAGTGGATGGGGAGGTGGATGGAGAAGTGGGTGGAGAAGTGGATGTAGAGGTGGGTGTATAGGTGGGTGTAGAGGTGGATGGAGAAGTGGATGGGGAAGTGGGTGTAGAGGCGGATGGAAAAGTGGATGTAGAGGTGGTTGGGGAAGTGGATGAAGAATTGACGGAGAAGTGGATGTAGAGGTGGGTGTAGAGGTGGATGGAGAAGTGGGTGGGGAAGTGGACATAGAGGTGGATGTAGAGGTGGTTGGGGAAGTGGATGGAGAAGTGGACGAAGAAGTATTTGTAGAGGTGGATGGAGAAGTGGCTGTAGAGGTGGATATAGAGGTGTACAGAGAAGTGGATAAGGAAGTGGATGGAGAGGTGGATGAAGAAGTGGATGTAGAGGTGGGTGTAGAGGTGCACAGAGAAGTGGATGAAGGAGTTGATGTAGATTTGTATGGTAGAGGTGGTTGGAGAAGTGGATGAAGAGGTGGATATAGAGGTGTACAGAGAAATAGATAAGGAAGTGGATGGAGAGGTGGATGAAGAAGTGGATGTAGAGGTGGGTGTAAAGGTGGGTGTAGAGGTGCACAGAGAAGTGGATGAAGAAGTTGATGTAGAGGTGTATGGTAGAGGTGGTTGGAGAAGTAGATGTAGAGGTGGATGAAGAGGTGGGTGTAGAGGTGGATGGAGAAGTGGATGGGGAAGTGGATGGAGAGGTGGGTGAATAGGTGGGCGTAGAGGTGGATGGAGAAGTGGATGATGAAGTGGATGGAGAGGTGGGTGTAGAGGTGGATGGAGAAGTGGATGGAGAAGTGGATGTAGAGGTGGGTGTAGAGGTGGATGGAGAAGTGGGTGTAGAGGTGGATGGAAAAGTGGGTGGAGAAATGGATGTAGAGGTGGGTGGGGAAGTGGGTGTAGAGGTGGATGAAGAAGTGGGTGTAGAGGTGGATGAAGAAGTGGATGGAAAAGTGGATGTAGAGGTGGTTGGGGAAGTGGATAAAGAAGTTGACAGAGAAGTGGATGTAGAGGTGGGCGGAGAAGTGGGTGGGAAAGTGGACGTAGAGGTGGATGAAGAGGTGGTTGGGGAAGTGGATGTAGAGGTGGACGAAGAAGTGGATGTAGAGGTGGATGAAGAAGTGGATGGAGAAGTGGATGGAGAAGTGGATGAAGAAGTGGATGTAGAGGTGAATGTAGAGGTGGATGGAGAAGTGGATGGAGAAGTGGATGGAGAGGTGGGTATAGAGGTGGATGGAGTGGTGGATGGAGAAGTGAATGTAGAGGTTGATGGAGAAGTGGATATAGAGGTGGATGGAGAAGTAGATGTAGTGGTGGATGTAGAGGTGGATGGAGAAGTAGATTTAGAGGTAGATGTAGAGGTGGATAGAGAAGTGGATAGAGAAGTGGATGGAGAAGTAAATGTAGAGGTGGATAGAGAGGTAGATGTAGGGGTGGATGGAGAAGTGGATGTAGAGGTGGGTGTAGAGGTAAATGTAGGAGTGGATAAAGAAGTGGATGTATAGTTGGATGGAGAGGTGGACATAGAGGTGGATGTAGGGGTGGATGGAGAGGTGGGTGTAGAGGTAGATGTAGGGGTGGATGGAGAAGTGGATGGAGAATTAGATGGAGAGGTGGATGGAGACGTGGATAGAGAAGTGGATGGAGAGGTAGATGTAGGGGTGGATGGAGAAGTGGATGGAGAAGTAGATGTAGAGGTGGATGGAGAGGTGGGTGTAGAGGTGGATGGAGACGTGGATATAGAGGTGGATGTAGGGTTGGGTGGAGAAGTGGATGTAGAGGTGGATGGAGAGGTGGATAGAGAAGTGGATGTAGAGGTGGACATAGAGGTGGATGTAGGGGAGGATGTAGAGGTGGGTGTAGAGGTAGATGTAGGGGTGGATAGAGAAGTGGATGTAGAGGTTTATGGAGAAGTGGATATAGAGGTGGATGGAGAGGTAGGTGTAGAGGTAGATGTAGAGGTGGATGGAGAAGTAGATATAGAGGTGGATGTAGGGGTGGATGGAGAGGTTGGTGTAGAGGTAGATGTAGGGGTGGATGGAGAAGTAGATGGAGAGGTAGATGTAGGGGTGGATGGAGAAGTGGATGTAGAGGTTTATGGAGAAGTGGATATAGAGGTGGATGGAGAGGTGGATGTAGAGGTGGGTGTAGGGGTGGATGGAGAAGTGGATGTAGAGGTGGATGGAGAAGTGGATATAGAGGTGGATGGAGAGGTAGATGTAGGGGTGGATGGAGAAGTGGATGGAGAAGTAGATGTAGAGATGGATGGAGAGGTGGGTGTAGAGGTGGATGGAGATATGGATATAGAGGTGGATGTAGGGTTGGGTGGAGAAGTGGATTTAGAGGTGGATGGAGAGGTGGATAGAGAAGTGGATGTAGATGTGGACATAGAGGTGGATGTAGGGGAGGATGTAAAGGTGGGTGTAGAGGTAGATGTAGGGGTGGATAGAGAAGTGGATGTAGAGGTTTATGGAGAAGTGGATATAGAGGTGGACGTAGAGGTGGGTGTAGAGGTAGATGTAGGGGTGGATGGAGAAGTGGATGTAGAGGTGGATGGAGAAGTGGATATAGAGGTGGATGGAGAGGTGGACGTAGAGGTGGGTGTAGAGGTAGATGTAGGGGTGGATGGAGAAGTGGATGTAGAGGTGGATGGAGAAGTGGATATAGAGGTGGATGGAGAGGTGGATGTAGAGGTGGGTGTAGAAGTAGATGTAGGGGTGGATGGAGAAGTAGATGTAGAGGAGGATGTAGGGGTGGATGGAGAGGTGGGTGTAGAGGGAAATGTAGGGGTGGAAGGAGAAGTAGATGGAGAGGTAGATGTAGAGGTGGGTGTAGAGGTAGATGTAGGGGTGGATGGAGAAGTGGATGTAGAGGTGGATGGAGAAGTGGATATAGAGGTGGATGGAGAGGTGGATGTAGAGGTGGGTGTAGAAGTAGATGTAGAGGAGGATGTAGGGGTGGATGGAGAGGTGGATGGAGAGTAGACATCTGCAATTAGTTTCGTTCTGAATCAAAATCTTGATGAATTTTTATATTTTCGGAAAAATTATAACAAAACAAAATTTCGTTCAAATTTGAATTGAATGCAAAATCCAAACAAATTCCAAAACAAATTTGAAATGTAAACATATTGCTGATGTGCGAGTGTACCTAAAAATATTGATGCTGTCTTGAAGCCAAAGGGTATTCAATAATTGATCAATTCATTTAGATTTTTCTTCTGTCATTCACTCTGCATTTTGTAAATTGATAATAGTAAAAAAGTAAAATATATATTTTTGAAAGCATTCTTACATTACATAGTACATATAGTTACATGTGTGATTATATGTCAGTATTACATTGTATATCCCTGTATGTTGTGGTCGTTCAGGTGATTATCTAATAGTTTCTTTAAACTATCAATGCCCCCCGCTGAGACCACCGCCGGTGGAAGGGAATTCCACATCCTTGCCGCTCTTACAGTAAAGAACCCTCTACGTAGTTTAAGGTTAAACCTCTTTTCTTCTAATTTTAATGAGTGGCCACGAGTCTTGTTAAACTCCCTTCTGCGAAAAAGTTTTCTCCCTACTATGGGGTCACCAGTCCGGTATTTATATATTGTGGGGTCACCAGTCCGGTATTTGTATATTGTGGGGTCACCAGTCCGGTATTTATATAGTGTGGGGTCACCAGTCCGGTATTTGTACATTGAAATCATATCCCCTCTCAAGCGTCTCTTCTCCAGAGAGAATAAGTTCAGAGCTCACAACCTTTCCTCATAACTAAGATCCTCCAGACCCTTTATTAGCTTTGTTGCCCTTCTTTGTAGTCGCTCCATTTCCAGTACATCCTTCCTGAGGACTGGTGCCCAGAACTGGACAGCATACTCCAGGTGCGGCCGGACCAGAGTCTTGTAGAGCGGAAGAATTATCGTTTTATCTCTGGAGTTGATCCTCTTTTTAATGCCAATATTCTGTTTGCTTTGTTAGCAGCAGCTTGGCATTGCATGTCATTGCTGAGCCTATCATCTACTAGGACCCCCAGGTCCTTTTCCATCCTAGATTCCCCCAGAGGTTTGTCACCCAAATGCATTATTTTACATTTTTCTACATTGAACCTCATTTGCCATGTAGTCGCCCACCCCATTAATTTGTTCAGATCTTTTTGCAAGGTTTCCACATCCTGCGGAGAAGTTATTGCCCTGCTTAGCTTAGTATCGTCTGCAAATACAGAGATTGAACTGTTTATCCCATCCTCCAGGTCGTTTATGAACAAATTAAATAGGATTGGTCCCAGCACAGAACCCTGGGGAACCCCACTACCCACCCCTGACCATTCCAAGTACTCCCCATTTATCACCACCCTCTGAACTCGCCCTTGTAGCCAGTTTTCAATCCATGTACTCACCCTATGGTCCATGCCAACGGACCTTATTTTGTACAGTAAATGTTTATGGGGAACTGTGTCAAATGCTTTTGCAAAATCCAGATACACCACGTCTACGGGCCTTCCTTTATCTAGATGGCAACTCACCTCCTCATAGAAGCTTAATAGATTGGTTTGGCAAGAACGATTCTTCATGAATCCATGCTGATTACTGCTAATGATACCGTTCTTATTACTAAAATCTTGTATATAGTCCCTTATCATCCCCTCCAAGAGTTTACATACTATTGATGTTAGGCTAACTGGTCTGTAATTCCCAGGGATGTATTTTGGGCCCTTTTTAAATATTGGTGCTACATTGGCTTTTCTCCAATCAGCTGGTACCATTCCAGTCAGTAGACTGTCAGTAAAAATTAGGAACAATGGTCTGCCAATCACCTGACTGAGTTCCCTAAGTACCCTCGGATGCAAGCCATCTGGTCCTGGTGATTTATTAATGTTAAAGTGGAGTTCCACCCAAAAGTGGAACTTCCACTAATCAGATTCCTCCCCCCCTCCGGTGACACAGTTGGCACCTTTCAGGGGGGAGGGGGGTACAGATACCTGTATATTACAGGTATCTGTACCCACTTCCGGCATAAATAGCCGCAGAATCTGCGGTTATTTACGCCACTTCCTGCTCCCGCCCGCTGCCTGCTGGGAAACACACACGGGTCCCAGAGGCAGCAGGGAGCATTCGTATTGCACGGCGCGACTCGCGCATGCGCAGTAGGGAACCGGGAAGTGAAGCCGCACGGCTTCATTTCCTGATTCCCTTACCGAAGATGGAGGCGGCAGCACCCGAGGACGGAGAGACGCTTCGGCCTCGGGTGCTGACATCGCGGGCGCCCTGGACAGGTAAGTGTCCATGTTTTAAAAGTCAGCAGCTGCAGTATTTGTAGCTGCTGACTTTTAAATTTTTTTCTTTCGGCGGCGCCCCGCTTTAAGTTTCTCAAGTCTAATTCTAATTCTGTCCTCTGTTAACCATGGAGGTGCTTCCTGTGATGTGTCATGAGGATAAACACTGCATTTTTGGTTACTGAAGCCCCCCGATTCACTCGTGAAGACTGAGGAGAAGAATAAATTCAATACCTTCACCATCTCCCCATCCTTTGTAACCAGATGTCCTTCCTCATTTATGGGGCCAATATGGTCTGTCCTCCCTTTTTTACTGTTTACATACTTAAAGAATTTCTTGGGATTTTTTTGGCTCTCCTCCGCTATGTGTCTTTCATGTTCTATCTTAGCCGTCCTAATTGCACCCTTACATTTCTTGTTGCATTCTTTATAAAGTCTGAATGCTGATGATGATCCCTAAGCCTTGTATTTTTTGAAGGCCTTCTCCTTTGCTTTTACATGCATTTTTACATTGGAGTTAAGCCATCCAGGATTTTTGTTCGCTCTTTTAAATTTATTACCCAATGGGATGCATTGGCTAATGCCCTTATTTAATATGCTCTTAAAGTGGGAGTCCGTTTTAGGTCATTGAGACACTTTGCTAACCCCAAAATAATACTCACAGTTTGGGTGTAATATTTCCGCCTCTGTCTGTTTTCGTACTGAAGAATAACTTTAAAAATGTGATGCTGGCTGTTTCCATCTTGCTTGTGGGCATGTGAAGCCCACAAGCATTGATTTCCTGATGTGGTGAATGCTGTTCATTCACAGCTTGTTCACATGCATGATCATTGTTCTCGCACTGAATCTTGGGAAGCCTGACACTAAGCTCCCAGAATACAGTGCGACGCCAGGGAAAGGCAATAAACACGCTTACTCCCATGGGAGGAGAGACAGGAAGTGCCACAATAAAGTACAATATAAAGTTAATTACAGCGATAAAAAAATTTTTCATGCGGCATTCGAACATCTATGCAATTAAGTGAAGGGGGTAAGATTAAGTTAAAGTTAAAAATTTGAGTGGAACCCCGCTTTAAAGCAAACCCATCTCTCCTTCGTGTTCTTTGTTCCTAATATTTTATCCCAATTTATGCCTTCTAGCAAGGTTTGTAGTTTAGGGAAGTTGGCTCTTTTGAAATTCAGTGTCTTTGTATTCCCTTTATGTTTCCTCTTTGTGTGATTCAGATGAATCAGTAGATCCAGTAATGTTTTATTTTTAGTTGGTGCGTCTACCATCTGACCCATAAAATTGTCCTGCAAGACACTAAGGAACTGGCGAGCCTTAGATGAATGAGCGGTTCCCTCCGCCCAGTCTATGTCTGGATAATTAAAATCCCCCATTATGATAACACTTCCCATCCTTGCTGCTAATCCAATTTGTGATAGGAGATCCGTCTCCACTTCCTCCCTCAGGTTAGGGGGCCTATAGCATACTCCCAGTATTATTTTCCCCTTAACTTCATCCCTTTGGAGCTCTACCCATAAGGATTCCACCTCCTCCCTAGCTCCCTCAGTGATGTCATCTCTCACATTCACTTGTACATTATTCTTGATATATAGGCATACCCCTCCCCCTTTTTTACCCTCTCTATCCTTGTGATAAAGGGTATACCCTTGAATGTTTGCCAGCCAATCATGAGAGCTGTTGAACCAGGTCTTGAAATTCCCACAAAATCCAAATCCTCCTTGTATAACAGTATCTCTAGTTCACCCATCTTGTCAGCCAGGCTCCTGGCATTGGTGAACATGCCACATAGTTTAGACTGGTCGCATATTGTCCTCGTATTGGGTGTTCTGAGATTGCAACCAGGACTTGCTACTATACTCACCTTGTGTTTTTGTGCTCTCTGGAATATCTTCCGCGCTGGCTATTTCTACCTCTGGACCCTCCCCCCCCATCGCCTAGTTTAAAAACCCCTCTAACGTTTTGGCCATCTCCATTCCCAGCAGATCTGCACCCTCCTCATTTAGGTGCAGTCCGTCCCGTCTATAGTACCGGTGATCAACTGAGAAGTCGGCCCAGTCCTCCAGGAACCCAAACCCCTCCTTACTACACCAGCTCTTCAGCCACTTGTTTACTTCCCTAATCTCCCTCTGCCTTTCTGGTGTGGCTCGATGTACCGGTAGTATTCCTGAGAACACTACCTTGGACTCCGCTGAGAGCCTGAGCCGGCCGCTCACGCCCCCTCTACAGCTCAGCTCTCCAATGAGTGAGGAGGGAGCAGAGCAGAGAGCCAATGGAAGCTTGAGACGGCCCATTCCCTGCCCCCTCCACAGCTCAGCACTCCAATGATTGAGGAGGGGGCAGAGCAGAGAGCCACTGAGAGCCTGAGATGGCGCATTCCCTGCCCCCTCCACAGCTTAACACTCCAATGAGTAAGGAGGGAGCAGTGCAGAAATCCATTGAGAGCCTGAGACGGCCCATTCCCTGCCCCCTCCACAGCTCAGCACTCCAATCAGTGAGGAGGGAGCAGAGCAGAAATCCATTGAGAGCCTGAGACGGCCCGCTCCCCACCCCCTCCACAGCTCAGCACTCCAATCAGTGAGGAGGGAGCAGAGCAGAGAGCCGCTGGGAGCCTGAGATGGACCATTCCCTGCCCCCTCCACAGCTTAACACTCCAATGAGTGGGGAGGGAGCAGAGCAGAGAGCTGCTGAGAGCCTGAGCCGGCTGCTCCCGCCTCCTCCACAGCTCAGCACTCCAATGAGTAAGGAGGGAGCAGAGCAGAGAGTCGCTGAGAGCCTGAGACGGCCCGCTCCCCACCCCCTCCACAGCTCAGCACTCCAATGAGTGAGGAGGGAGCAGAGCAGAGAGCTGCTGGGAGCCTGAGACGGCCCGCTCCCGACCCCCTCCACAGCTCAGCACTCCAATGAATGAGGAGGGAGCAGAGCAGAGAGCCGCTGGGAGCCTGAGACGGCCCATTCCCTGCCCCCTCCACAGCTTAATACTCAAATGAGTGGGGAGGGAGCAGAGCAGAGAGCCGCTGGGAGCCTGAGACGGCCCATTCCCTGCCCCCTATACAGCTTAATACTCCAATGAGTGGGGAGGGAGCAGAGCAGAGAGCTGCTGAGAGCCTGAGCTGGCTGCTCCCGCCTCCTCCACAACTCAGCACTCCAATGAGTGAGGAGGGAGCAGAGCAGAGAGCTGCTGGGAGCCTGAGACGGCCCGCTCCCCACCCCCTCCACAGCTCAGCACTCCAATGAACGAGGAGGGAGCAGAGCAGAGAGCCGCTGGGAGCCTGAGACGGCCCATTCCCTGCCCCCTCCACAGCTTAATACTCCAATGAGTGGGGAGGGAGCAGAGCAGAGAGCTGCTGAGAGCCTGATCCGGCTGCTCCCGCCTCCTCCACAACTCAGCACTCCAATGAGTGAGGAGGGAGCAGAGCAGAGAGCCACTGAGAGCCTGTGCCGGCCCACTCCCCACCCCCTCCGCAGCTCAGCACTCCAATGAGTGAGGAGGGAGCAGAGCAGAAATCCGTTGAGAGCCTGAGACGGCCCATTCCCTGCCCCCTCCACAGCTTAATACTCCAATGAGTGAGGAGGGAGCAGAGCAGAGAGTGGTGACTGACAGTCTGCAGCTCTATGCTCTGGGAGCTGTGAGAACCGAGTGATCGGCTGTGTTTGATCGCTCGGTTCTCAGTGTTAGAGCCGGCGGGGGACAGATGCAGCATCCAAATAGGTAAGTATGAATCTTTAAAAAAAACAACATAATTCTCTTTAAACGTGTCTCAAATTAAACTGTCAATATTTCTGGTGAACAGGGGCGGACTGATAACTCATGGGGCCCCCGGGCAATAGGAGATTATGGGGCCCCCAGGCAATCAGAGATTATGGGGCCACACAGTATACACACACACAGTATACAATCACACAGTATACACACACACAGTATACAATCACACAGTATATACACACACAGTATACAATCACACAATATACACACACACAGTATACAATCACACAGTATACACACACACAGTATACAATCACACAGTATAAACACACACAGTATACACAGGCAGATGTAAAAAAAACACAGATTTATACATACTGTCCCTGGTTTTACTGAGGCTGGCAACCCTGATGGGGCCCCCTAGTGGCCCAGGGCCCTCGGGCAGTGCCTGAGTGGCTCAATGGTCAGTCCGCCCCTGCTGGTGAAATACATTTTTTAGCATCATTTGTGTTCAAATCAACAAATTTGGGCCAAATGTGACATTTCCAACTCCATCAAAACATTTTTTGTTCGCTTTTCGGCCACGGGTGGGAGGGGACAATGTTACCTGACAGCGCCGCCTCGGATTTAGTATAGTCACTAAAAAACGTTCCGTATTTGGGAAGATATCTGCATATGGCAGGAACCAGGAACGATATACGAATGAAAGTTATTCTTATTATTCAACATGAAATATCCTTCCACCAATCTCTGTCTCCTGAGAGATGAATGGAATGATCTGCCATTGGTTGGGTCACTATGACTGCATTTTGTATGCTTCTCCCAGCTCTTCCCCCCACCTACCTAATAAAACTGCCACCTTTATTTTCACAGATTCCATTACTTGATGATGAGAAGGTGAGTGGCCATATATTTGGAACCGATCTCCTGTACATAACTATTGTACAATACACATCCAATCCATTACCAGTATCTAAGTCATTGGATCTTCTTCTATGGCATTGTATATGTATAGTATACTCATTGTAATGCTCCTTGTCCCCCCCTGACCCCCCAACCCTATTCTGGCAGCAGTGGACGGTGTACATATGTGAAGGGATAACATGTGTGGAATGATTGTTATACATGTGTGTTTTCAGGTATACAAAAAGATTGTTTCTTCTAGACGTGTGCAATTAAATTCGGTACAAATACAAATTCAGTCAAATTTTTTGTTATTCTGTGATTTGGATTCATCCAAATCTCCGAATGAAATAGTAACGAATTTTGTTGAAATTAATTAAAGTTCATTTTGTTTATTCCTTTTCTAACAAATTCCAAATTTTCTGAACGATTCGATCTTGGATCAGTTGAAAAATGATCAACCGACTGGAATTCTTTGTGAAGAAATAGCTGGTTGTTATTGAGCGGGCTGGGAAGCCAGCCGTCCGCATCCTTACCAACCGTGACTTATGAGCTGTCACCGAGCCCGGAAGCCATCCGTCCGTGTCCTTACCAACCATGAGTCATCACCGAGCCCGGAAGCCATCCGTCCGTGTCCTTACCAACCATGAGTCATCAGCTGTCAGCGGGGCAGGAAGCCATCCATCCACGTCCTTACCAACCATGAGTCATCAGCAGGCCACGAAGCCAGCCGTCCGCATCCTTACCAACCGTGACTTATGAGCTGTCACCGAGCCCGGAAGCCATCCGTCCGTGTCCTTACCAACCATGAGTCATCAGCTGTCAGCAGGGCAGGAAGCCATCCATCCACGTCCTTACCAACCATGAGTCATCAGCGGGCCGGGAAGCCAGCCGTCCGCATCCTTACCAACCGTGAGTTATCAGCTGTCAGCGAGCCCGGAAGCCAGCTGTCCGCGTCCTTACCAACCATTAGTCATCAGCTTTCAGCGGAGCAGGAAGCCATCCATCCACGTCCTTACCAACCATGAGTCATCAGCTGTCAGCGGGCTGGGAAGCCATCCGTCCACGTCCTTACCAACCATGAGTCATCAGCGGGCCGGGAAGCCATCCGTCCACGTCCTTACCAACCATGAGTCCTCAGCTGTCAGCGGGCCGGGAAGCCGTCCGTCCGTGTCCTTACCAACCATGAGTCATCAGCTGTCAGCGGGCCGGGAAGCCATCCATCCACGTCCTTACCAACCATGAGTCATCAGCTGTCAGCTGGCCGGGAAGCCATCCATCCACGTCCTTACCAACCATGAGTCATCAGCTGTCAGCGGGCGGGGGGAGCCATCCATCCACGTCCTTACCAACCATGAGTCATCAGCTGTCAGCTGGCCGGGAAGCCATCCGTCCACGTCCTTACCAACCATGAGTCATCAGCTGTCCGCGGGCCGGGAAGCCGTCCGTCCAAGTCCTTACCAACCATTAATCATCAGCTATCAGCAGGCCGGGAAGCCATTCATCCACGTCCTTACCAACCATGAGTCATCAGCTGTCAGCGGGCCAGGAAGACATCCGTCCGTGCCCTTACCAACCATGAGTCATCAGCTGTCAGCGGCCGGGCCGGGAAGCCATCCGTCCACGTCCTTACCAACCGTGAGTCATCAGCTGTCAGCAGGCCGGGAAGCCATCCGTCCGCATCCTTGCCAACCATGAGTCATCAGCTGTCAGCGGGCCGGGAAGCCATCCGTCCGTGTCCTTACCAACCATGAGTCATCAGCTGTCAGTGGGCCGGGAAGCCATCCATCCGCGTCCTTACAAACCATGAGTCATCAGCTGTCAGCGGGGTAGAAAGCCATCCGTCCGTGTCCTTACCAACCATGAGTCATCAGCTGTCAACAGGCCGGGAAGCAGGCTGTCCACGTTCTTACCAACCATGAGTCATCAGCTGTCAGCGGGCCGGGAAGCCATCGTCCGCGTCCTTACCAACCATGAGTCATCAGCTGTCAGCAGGCCGGGAAGCCGGCCGCCCACGTCCTTACCAATCATGAGTCAGCAGCTGTCAGCGGCCGGGCCAGGAAGCCATCCGTCCGGGTCCTTACCAACCATGAGTCATCAGCTGTCAGCAGGCCGGGAAGCAGGCTGTCCGCGTTCTTACCAACCATGAGTCATCAGCTGTCAGCGGGCCGGGAAGCCATCCGTCCGTGTCCTTACCAACCATGAGTCATCAGCGGGCCGGGAAGGCGTCCATCCGCGTCCTTACCAACCATGAGTCATCAGCTGTCAGCGGGCCGGGAAGCCATCCGTCCGTGTCCTTACCAACCATGAGTCATCAGCTGTCAGCGGGCCAGGAAGCCATCCGTCCGTGTCCTTACCAACCATGAGTCATCAGCGGGCCGGGAAGGCGTCCATCTGCATCCTTACCAACCATGAGTCATCAGCTGTCAGCGGGCCGGGAAGCCACCCGTCCGTGTCCTGACCAACCATGAGTCATCAGCTGTCAGCGGGCCGGGAAGCCGGTATTGTGTTGATGAGTGCCTCCTATCGAATAATGCCTCCTACGTACTGCGCACTCCTATACTGTTTTCTCTTCCTGCCAGCGGAAAAATGAAGCAAGGGGCTCACTTTTAGGAGTCGATACCGGCTGCCGTTCGGTTCAGCTGTCAGTGGGCTGGAAAGCCATCCATCCGCATCCTTATAACCATGAGTCATCAGCTGTCAACGGGCCGGGAAGCCATCCATCCGCGTCCTTATAACCATGAGTCATCAGCTGTCAGCAGGCTGGGAAGCCGTCCATCCGCATCCTTATAACCATGAGTCATCAGCTGTCAGCAGGCTGGGAAGCCGTCCACCTGCGTCCTTACCAACCATGAGTCATCAGCTGTCAGCGGGCCGGGAAGCCACCCGTCCGTGTCCTTACCAACCATGAGTCATCAGCTGTCAGCGGGCCGGGAAGCCATCTGTCCGCGTCCTTACCAACCATGAGTCATCAGCTGTCAGCGGGCCGGGAAGCCGGTATTGTGTTGATGAGTGCCTCCTATCGAATAATGCCTCCTACGTACTGCGCATGTGCAGTGCATGACGTCACGCCAGCTGATTTCCCGATCAGCTGGCTTGGTGTATCGACTGCACAGGCGGAAAAATGAAGCGAGTGGCCCACTTTGGGTAGTCGGTACCGGCTGCCCTTTGGTTCCCTGGACCCTAAATTTCTTCCACCTGCAGCCATGGGTCTTCCCTACAAGTGTGCCAAGTTTGGTGGGTTTTTATTGAGTGGGTCCCCGGATACAGGAGCTCAAAATATCTCCAGAGCCTCCCCTACACTCCTATACTGTTTTCTCTTCCCGCCAGCGGAAAAATGAAGCAAGGGGCTCACTTTTAGGAGTCGTACCGGCTGCCGTTCGGTTCCCTGGACCCGAAATTTCTTCCACATGCAGCCATGGGTGTTCCCTAATAGTGTGCCAAGTTTGGTGGGTTTTCACCCAGTGGGTTCCCGGGAACCGGAGCTCAAAATATCTCCTCTAGCCTCTCCTACACTATGCCTCTCCACTGTTTTCTGTGACTCCCGTCGGAAAATGCATCCGATGAACTGCGCATGTGCAGTCTTACGTCATGCCAGCTGATAGGGGAATCAGCTGGTGTGATGTAGTGGATGCATTATTCGACGGGAGGCACTAATCGACAAGACACCGGAAAGGCGTCCATCCGCGTCCTTACCAACCATGAGTCATCAGCTGTCAGCGGGGCAGGAAGCCATTCATCCGTGTCCTTACCAATCATGAGTCATAAGCTGTCATCGGGCCGGGAAGCCGGCCGTCCGTGTTCTTACCAACCATGAGTCATCACCTGTCAGCGAGCACGGAAGCAGGCTGTCCGCGTTCTTACCAATCATGAGTCATCAGCGGGCCGGGAAGCCGCCCGTCCGCGTCCTTACCAACCATGAGTCATCAGCTGTCAGCAGGCCTTGAAGCCGTTTATCCGCGTCCTTACCAACCATGAGTTATCAGCTGTCAGTGAGCCCGGAAGCCGGCTGTCCGCGTTCTTACCAATCATGAGTCATCAGCGGGCCGGGAAGCCGCCCGTCCGCGTCCTTACCAACCATGAGTCATCAGCTGTCAGTGGGTCGGGAAGCCATCCGTCTGTGTCCTAACCAACCATGAGTCATCAGCTGTCAGTGGGCCGGGAAGCCATCCGTCCGCATCCTTACCAACCATGAGTCATCAGCTGTCAGCGGGCCGGGAAGCCATCTGTCCGTGTCCTTACCAACCATGAGTCATCAGCTGTCAGCGGGCCGGGAAGCCAGCTGTCTGCGTCCTTACCAGCCATGAGTCATCAGCTGTCAGCGGGCCGGGAAGCCAGCTGTCCGCGTCCTTACCAACCATGAGACATCAGCTGTCAGCGGGCCGGAAATCCGGCTGCCCACGTCCTTACCAAACATGAGTCATCAGCTGTCAGCGGGCCAGAAAGCCGTCCATCAGCGTCCTTACCAACAATGAGTCATCAGATGTCAGCGGGGTGGAAAGCCGTCTATCCGCATCCTTACCAACCATGAGTCATCAGCTGTCAGCGGGCCGGGAAGCCATCCGTCCGTGTCCTTACCAATCATGAGTCATAAGCTGTCAGCGGGCCGGGAAGCCGGCCGTCCGCGTTCTTGCCAACCATGAGTCATCAGCTGTCAGCGGGCCGGGAAGCCGTCCGTCCACATCCTTACCAACCATGAGTCATCAGCTGTCAGCAGGCCAGGAAGCCATCCATCTGTCTCCTTACCAACCATGAATCATCAGCTGTCAGTGAGCCGAGAAGCAGACCGTCTTCGTTCTTACCAACCATGAGTCATCAGCTGTCAGTGGGCTGGAAAGCCATCCGTCCGCATCCTTATAACCATGAGTCATCAGCTGTCAGTGGGCTGGAAAGCCAACCATCCGCATCCTTATAACCATGAGTCATCAGCTGTCAACGGGCCGGGAAGCCATCCATCCGCGTCCTTATAACCATGAGTCATCAGCTGTCAGCAGGCTGGGAAGCCGTCCATCCGCATCTTTATAACCATGAGTCATCAGCTGTCAGCAGGCTGGGAAGCCGTCCACCTGCGTCCTTACCAACCATAAGACATCAGCTCTCAGCGGGTTGGGAAGCTGGCCGCCCACGTCCTTACCAACCATGAGTGGTCAGCGGGCCGGGAAGCCGGCCGTCTTCGTTCTTACCAACCATGAGTCATCAGCTGTCAGCGGGCCGGAAAGCCGTCCACCTGCTTCCTTACCAACCATAAGACATCAGCTCTCAGCGGGTCGGGAAGCTGGCCGCCCACGTCCTTACCAACCATGAGTCATCAGCTGTCAGCGGGCCGGGAAGCCATCCATCCGCGTCCTTACAAACCATGAGTCATCAGCTGTCAGCGGGGCAGAAAGCCATCCGTCCGTGTCCTTACCAACCATGAGTCATCAGCTGTCAACAGGCCGGGAAGCAGGCTGTCCACGTTCTTACCAACCATGAGTCATCAGCTGTCAGCGGGCCGGGAAGCCATCGTCCGCGTCCATACCAACCATGAGTCATCAGCTGTCAGCAGGCCGGGAAGCCGGCCGCCCACGTCCTTACCAATCATGAGTCAGCAGCTGTCAGCGGCCGGGCCAGGAAGCCATCCGTCCGGGTCCTTACCAACCATGAGTCATCAGCTGTCAGCAGGCCGGGAAGCAGGCTGTCCGCGTTCTTACCAACCATGAGTCATCAGCTGTCAGCGGGCCGGGAAGCCATCCGTCCGTGTCCTTACCAACCATGAGTCATCAGCGGGCCAGGAAGCCATCCGTCCGTGTCCTTACCAACCATGAGTCATCAGGGGGCCGGGAAGGCGTCCATCTGCATCCTTACCAACCATGAGTCATCAGCTGTCAGCGGGCCGGGAAGCCACCCGTCCGTGTCCTTACCAACCATGAGTCATCAGCTGTCAGCGGGCCGGGAAGCCATCTGTCCGCGTCCTTACCAACCATGAGTCATCAGCTGTCAGCGGGCCGGGAAGCCGGTATTGTGTTGATGAGTGCCTCCTATCGAATAATGCCTCCTACGTACTGCGCATGTGCAGTGCATGACGTCACGCCAGCTGATTTCCCGATCAGCTGGCTTGGTGTATCGACTGCACAGGCGGAAAAATGAAGCGAGTGGCCCAATTTGGGTAGTCGGTACCGGCTGCCCTTTGGTTCCCTGGACCCGAAATTTCTTCCACCTGCAGCCATGGGTCTTCCCTACAAGTGTGCCAAGTTTGGTGGGTTTTTATTGAGTGGGTCCCCGGATACAGGAGCTCAAAATATCTCCAGAGCCTCCCCTACACTCCTATACTGTTTTCTCTTCCCGCCAGCGGAAAAATGAAGCAAGGGGCTCAATTTTAGGAGTCGGTACCGGCTGCCGTTCGGTTCCCTGGACCCGAAATTTCTTCCACATGCAGCCATGGGTGTTCCCTAAAAGTGTGCCAAGTTTGGTGGGTTTTCACCCAGTGGGTTCCCGGGAACCGGAGCTCAAAATATCTCCTCTAGCCTCTCCTACACTATGCTTCTCCACTGTTTTCTGTGACTCCCGTCGGAAAATGCATCCGATGAACTGCGCATGTGCAGTCTTACGTCATGCCAGCTGATAGGGGAATCAGCTGGTGTGATGTAGTGGATGCATTATTCGACGGGAGGCACTAATCGACAAGACACCGGAAAGCCGTCCATCCGCGTCCTTACCAACCATGAGTCATCAGCTGTCAGCGGGGCAGGAAGCCATTCATCCGTGTCCTTACCAATCATGAGTCATAAGCTGTCATCGGGCCGGGAAGCCGTCCGTCCGTGTCCTTATCAATCATGAGTCATAAGCTGTCATCGGGCCGGGAAGCCGGCCGTCCGTGTTCTTACCAACCATGAGTCATCACCTGTCAGCGAGCACGGAAGCAGGCCGTCCGTGTTCTTACCAACCATGAGTCATCACCTGTCAGCGAGCACGGAAGCAGGCTGTCCGCGTTCTTACCAATCATGAGTCATCAGCGGGCCGGGAAGCCGCCCGTCCGCGTCCTTACCAACCATGAGTCATCAGCTGTCAGCAGGCCTTGAAGCCGTTTATCCGCGTCCTTACCAACCATGAGTTATCAGCTGTCAGCGAGCCCGGAAGCCGGCTGTCCGCGTTCTTACCAATCATGAGTCATCAGCGGGCCGGGAAGCCGCCCGTCCGCGTCCTTACCAACCATGAGTCATCAGCTGTCAGTGGGTCGGGAAGCCATCCGTCTGTGTCCTAACCAACCATGAGTCATCAGCTGTCAGCGGGCCGGGAAGCCATCCGTCCGCATCCTTACCAACCATGAGTCATCAGCTGTCAGCGGGCCGGGAAGCCATCTGTCCGTGTCCTTACCAACCATGAGTCATCAGCTGTCAGCGGGCCGGGAAGCCAGCTGTCTGCGTCCTTACCAGCCATGAGTCATCAGCTGTCAGCGGGCCGGGAAGCCAGCTGTCCGCGTCCTTACCAACCATGAGACATCAGCTGTCAGCGGGCCGGAAATCCGGCTGCCCACGTCCTTACCAAACATGAGTCATCAGCTGTCAGCGGGCCAGAAAGCCGTCCATCCGCGTCCTTACCAACAATGAGTCATCAGATGTCAGCGGGGTGGGAAGCCGTCTATCCGCATCCTTACCAACCATGAGTCATCAGCTGTCAGCGGGCCGGGAAGCCATCCGTCCGTGTCCTTACCAATCATGAGTCATAAGCTGTCAGCGGGCCGGGAAGCCGGCCGTCCGCGTTCTTGCCAACCATGAGTCATCAGCTGTCAGCGGGCCGGGAAGCCGTCCGTCCACGTCCTTACCAACCATGAGTCATCAGCTGTCAGCGGGTTGGGAAGCTGGCCGCCCACGTCCTTACCAACCATGAGTGGTCAGCGGGCCGGGAAGCCGGCCGTCTTCGTTCTTACCAACCATGAGTCATCAGCTGTCAGCGGGCCAGAAAGCCGTCCACCTGCTTCCTTACCAACCATAAGACATCAGCTCTCAGCTGGTCGGGAAGCTGGCCGCCCACGTCCTTACCAACCATGAGTCATCAGCTGTCAGCGGGCCGGGAAGCCATCCATCCGCGTCCTTACAAACCATGAGTCATCAGCTGTCAGCGGGGCAGAAAGCCATCCATCCGTGTCCTTACCAACCATGAGTCATCAGCTGTCAACAGGCCGGGAAGCAGGCTGTCCACGTTCTTACCAACCATGAGTCATCAGCTGTCAGCGGGCCGGGAAGCCATCGTCCACGTCCTTACCAACCATGAGTCATCAGCTGTCAGCAGGCCGGGAAGCCGGCCGCCCACGTTCTTACCAATCATGAGTCAGCAGCTGTCAGCGGCCGGGCCAGGAAACCATCCGTCCGGGTCCTTACCAACCATGAGTCATCAGCTGTCAGCAGGCCGGGAAGCAGGCTGTCCGCGTTCTTACCAACCATGAGTCATCAGCTGTCAGCGGGCCGGGAAGCCATCCGTCCGTGTCCTTACCAACGATGAGTCATCAGCGGGCCGGAAAGCCGTCCATCCGCAGCCGGCCGCCCACGTTCTTACCAATCATGAGTCAGCAGCTGTCAGCGGCCGGGCCAGGAAGCCATCCGTCCGGGTCCTTACCAACCATGAGTCATCAGCTGTCAGCGGGCCGGGAAGCAGGCTGTCCGCGTTCTTACCAACCATGAGTCATTAGCTGTCAGCGGGCCGGGAAGCCATCCGTCCGTGTCCTTACCAACCATGAGTCATCAGCGGGCCGGAAAGCCGTCCATCCGCATCCTTATAACCATGAGTCATCAGCTGCCAGCAGGCTGGGAAGCCGTCCACCTGCTTCCTTACCAACCATAAGACATCAGCTCTCAGCGGGTCGGGAAGCTGGCCGCCCACGTCCTTACCAACCATGAGTCATCAGCTGTCAGCGGGCCGGGAAGCCATCCATCCGCGCCCTTACAAACCATGAGTCATCAGCTGTCAGCGGGGCAGAAAGCCATCCGTCCGTGTCCTTACCAACCATGAGTCATCAGCTGTCAACAGGCCGGGAAGCAGGCTGTCCACGTTCTTACCAACCATGAGTCATCAGCTGTCAGCGGGCCGGGAAGCCATCGTCCGCGTCCATACCAACCATGAGTCATCAGCTGTCAGCAGGCCGGGAAGCCGGCCGCCCACGTCCTTACCAATCATGAGTCAGCAGCTGTCAGTGGCCGGGCCAGGAAGCCATACGTCCGGGTCCTTACCAACCATGAGTCATCAGCTGTCAGCAGGCCGGGAAGCAGGCTGTCCGCGTTCTTACCAACCATGAGTCATCAGCTGTCAGCGGGCCGGGAAGCCATCCGTCCGTGTCCTTACCAACCATGAGTCATCAGCTGTCAGCGGGCCAGGAAGCCATCCGTCCGTGTCCTTACCAACCATGAGTCATCAGGGGGCCGGGAAGGCGTCCATCTGCATCCTTACCAACCATGAGTCATCAGCTGTCAGCGGGCCGGGAAGCCACCCGTCCGTGTCCTTACCAACCATGAGTCATCAGCTGTCAGCGGGCCGGGAAGCCATCTGTCCGCGTCCTTACCAACCATGAGTCATCAGCTGTCAGCGGGCCGGGAAGCCGGTATTGTGTTGATGAGTGCCTCCTATCGAATAATGCCTCCTACGTACTGCGCATGTGCAGTGCATGACGTCACGCCAGCTGATTTCCCGATCAGCTGGCTTGGTGTATCGACTGCACAGGCGGAAAAATGAAGCGAGTGGCCCACTTTGGGTAGTCGGTACCGGCTGCCCTTTGGTTCCCTGGACCCGAAATTTCTTCCACCCGCAGCCATGGGTCTTCCCTACAAGTGTGCCAAGTTTGGTGGGTTTTTATTGAGTGGGTCCCCGGATACAGGAGCTCAAAATATCTCCAGAGCCTCCCCTACACTCCTATACTGTTTTCTCTTCCTGCCAGCGGAAAAATGAAGCAAGGGGCTCACTTTTAGGAGTCGGTACCGGCTGCCGTTCGGTTCCCTGGACCCGAAATTTCTTCCACATGCAGCCATGGGTGTTCCCTAAAAGTGTGCCAAGTTTGGTGGGTTTTCACCCAGTGGGTTCCCGGGAACCGGAGCTCAAAATATCTCCTCTAGCCTCTCCTACACTATGCCTCTCCACTGTTTTCTGTGACTCCCGTCGGAAAATGCATCCGATGAACTGCGCATGTGCAGTCTTACGTCATGCCAGCTGATAGGGGAATCAGCTGGTGTGATGTAGTGGATGCATTATTCGACGGGAGGCACTAATCCACAAGACACCGGAAAGCCGTCCATCCGCGTCCTTACCAACCATGAGTCATCAGCTGTCAGCGAGGCAGGAAGCCATTCATCCGTGTCCTTACCAATCATGAGTCATAAGCTGTCATCGGGCCGGGAAGCCGTCCGTCCGTGTCCTTACCAATCATGAGTCATAAGCTGTCATCGGGCCAGGAAGCCGGCCGTCCGTGTTCTTACCAACCATGAGTCATCACCTGTCAGCGAGCACGGAAGCAGGCTGTCCGTGTTCTTACCAATCATGAGTCATCAGCTGTCAGCAGGCCTTGAAGCCGTCTATCCGCGTCCTTACCAACCATGAGTTATCAGCTGTCAGCGAGCCCGGAAGCCGGCTGTCCGCGTTCTTACCAATCATGAGTCATCAGCGGGCCGGGAAGCCGCCCGTCCGCGTCCTTACCAACCATGAGTCATCAGCTGTCAGTGGGTCGGGAAGCCATCCGTCTGTGTCCTAACCAACCATGAGTCATCAGCTGTCAGCGGGCCGGGAAGCCATCCGTCCGCATCCTTACCAACCATGAGTCATCAGCTGTCAGCGGGCCGGGAAGCCATCTGTCCGTGTCCTTACCAACCATGAGTCATCAGCTGTCAGCGGGCTGGGAAGCCAGCTGTCTGCGTCCTTACCAACCATGAGTCATCAGCTGTCAGCGGGCCGGGAAGCCTGCTGTCCGCGTCCTTACCAACCATGAGACATCAGCTGTCAGCGGGCCGGAAATCCGGCTGCCCACGTCCTTACCAAACATGAGTCATCAGCTGTCAGCGGGCCAGAAAGCCGTCCATCCGCGTCCTTACCAACAATGAGTCATCAGATGTCAGCGGGGCGGGAAGCCGTCTATCCGCATCCTTACCAACCATGAGTCATCAGCTGTCAGCGGGCCGGGAAGCCATCCGTCCGTGTCCTTACCAATCATGAGTCATAAGCTGTCAGCGGGCCGGGAAGCCGGCCGTCCGCGTTCTTGCCAACCATGAGTCATCAGCTGTCAGCGGGCCGGGAAGCCGTCCGTCCACGTCCTTACCAACCATGAGTCATCAGCTGTCAGCGGGCCAGGAAGCCATCCATCTGTCTCCTTACCAACCATGAATCATCAGCTGTCAGTGAGCCGAGAAGCAGACCGTCTTCGTTCTTACCAACCATGAGTCATCAGCTGTCAGTGGGCTGGAAAGCCATCCGTCCGCATCCTTATAACCATGAGTCATCAACTGTCAGTGGGCTGGAAAGCCATCCATCCGCATCCTTATAACCATGAGTCATCAGCTGTCAACGGGCCGGGAAGCCATCCATCCGCGTCCTTATAACTATGAGTCATCAGCTGTCAGCGGGCTGGGAAGCCGTCCATCCGCATCCTTATAACCATGAGTCATCAGCTGTCAGCAGGCTGGGAAGCCGTCCACCTGCGTCCTTACCAACCATAAGACATCAGCTCTCAGTGGGTTGGGAAGCTGGCCGCCCACGTCCTTACCAACCATGAGTGGTCAGCGGGCCGGGAAGCCGGCCGTCTTCGTTCTTACCAACCATGAGTCATCAGCTGTCAGCGGGCCGGAAAGCCGTCCATCCGCATCCTTATAACCATGAGTCATCAGCTGTCAGCAGGCTGGGAAGCCGTCCACCTGCTTCCTTACCAACCATAAGACATCAGCTCTCAGCGGGTCGGGAAGCTGGCCGCCCACGTCCTTATCAACCATGAGTGGTCAGCGGGCCGGGAAGCCTGCCGTCTTCGTTCTTACCAACCATGAGTCATCAGCTGTCAGCGGGCCGGAAAGCCGTCCATCCGCATCCTTATAACCATGAGTCATCAGCTGTCAGCGGGCCGGGAAGCCATCCATCCGCGTCCTTACCAACCGTAAGACATCAGCTCTCAGCGGGTCGGGAAGCTGGCCGCCCACGCCCTTACCAACCATGAGTGGTCAGCGGGTCGGGAAGCCGGCCGTCTTCGTTCTTACCAACCATGAGTCATCAGCTGTCAGCGGGCCGGAAAGCCATCCATCCGCATCCTTATAACCATGAGTCATTAGCTGTCAGCGGGCCGGGAAGCCATCCATCCGCGTCCTTACCAACCGTAAGACATCAGCTCTCAGCGGGTCGGGAAGCTGGCTGCCCACATCCTTACCAACAATAAGTCATGAGCTCTGCCCCCCCCCGCACCTAAAGCACCTTGTCCTGATGTTGATAGGGACAAGGCCCTCTGCCTCACAACCCTGGGCAGTATTTGTGGGGGTCTGCGGGCTTATCGGAATCTGAAAAGCCTCTTTAACAAAGGAGCCCCCAGATCCCTGCCCCCAATGTAAACAAAACCCTAACAACCAGATATTCTTCCCACAGAATTCGAATTGGTCGATCACAAATCTTTAAACAGCCTATGAAATAATTACAAATACAAATCATTCTAACATAACAAATGTAATTAAACACATTTTTTAACTTAATTAATCCATCCACAACTAAACATTGTTTTTCGTTCTGCACACGTCTAAGGTAGAGTTGGATGTAGAAGTGGATGGAGAAGTGGTGGAGAGGTTGATGGAGAAGTGGATGGAGAAGTGGTGGAGAGGTTGATGGAGAAGTGGATGGAGAAGAAGTGGTGGAGAGGTTGATGGAGAAGTGGATGGAGAAGTGGTGGAGAGGTTGATGGAGAAGTGGATGGAGAAGTGGTGGAGAGGTTGATGGAGAAGTGGATGGAGAAGAAGTGGTGGAGAGGTTGATGGAGAAGTGGATGGAGAAGTGGTGGAGAGGTTGATGGAGAAGTGGATGGAGAAGTGATGGAGAGGTTGATGGAGAAGTGGATGGAGAAGTGATGGAGAGGTTGATGGAGAAGTGGATGGAGAAGTGATGGAGAGGTTGATGGAGAAGTGGATGGAGAAGTAGTGGAGAGGTTGATGGAGAAGTGGATGGAGAAGTGGTGGAGAGGTTGATGGAGAAGTGGATGGAGAAGTGGTGGAGAGGTTGATGGAGAAGTGGATAGAGAGGTTGATGGAGAAGTGGATGTAAAAATGGATGTAGAGTAGGATGGAGAAGTGGAAGTAGAGGTGGATGGAGAGGGGGGTGAAGAAGTGGATGAAGAAGTGGATGGAGAGGTGGATGTAGAGGTAGATGGAAAGGTAGATGGAGAAGTGGATGTATAGATGGATGGCGAGGTAAATGTGGATGTGGATGGAAAGGTGGATGTAGAGTTGGATGTAGAGGTGGATGGAGAAGTGGGTGGAGAGGTTGAAGGAGAAGTTGATGGAGAAGTGGATGGAAAAGTGGATGTAAAGATGAGTGGAGAGGTGGATGAAGAAGTGGATGAAGAAGTGGATGGAGAGGTGGATGGGTAATTGGATGTAGAGGTGGATGGAGAAGTAGATGTAGAGATAGGTGGTGATGTGTATGGAGAAGTGGATGTAGAGGTGGATGTAGAGGTGGATGTAGAGGTTGATGGAGAAGTAGATGGAGAGGTAGATGGAGAAGTGGATGTAAAAATGGATGTAGAGGGGGATGGATAAGTGGAATTAGAGGTGGATGGAGAGGTGGATGGAGAGGGGGATGAAGAAGTGGATGAAGAAGTGGATGTAGATGTGGATGGAAAGCTGGATGGAGAAATAGATGTATAGGTGGATGGGGAACTGGATGGAGAGGTGGGTGGGTAGGTGCATGGGGAATTGGATGGAGAAGTAGATGTAGAGGTGGAAGTAGAGGTGGTTGGAAAGGTGGATGGAGAAATGGATGGAGAGATGGATGGAGGAGTGGATGTAGAGGTGGAAGGGGAGGTGAATGGAGAAGTGGATAGAAAGGTGAATGGAGAAGTGGATAGAGAGGTGGATGTAGAGATGGATGTAGAGGTGGATAGAAAGATGAATGGAGAAGTGGATGGAGAGGTGGATGGAAGGTGAATGGAGAAGTGGATGTAGAAGTGGATGGAGAATTGCATGTTACATAGTAGGTGAGGTTGAAAAAAGACACAAGTCCAACTTATGTGTGTGATTATATGTCAGTATTACATTGTATATCCCTGTATGTTGTGATCATTCAGGTGGTTATCTAATAGTTTCTTGAAACTATCGATGCTTCCCGCTGAGACCACCGCCTGTGGAAGGGAATTCCACATCCCTGGCGCTCTTACAGTAAATAACCCTCTACATAGTTTAAGGTTAAACCTTTTTTCTTCTAATTTTATTGAGTGGCCACGAGTCTTGTTAAACTTCCTTCCGCGGAAAAGTTTTCTCCCTATTGTGGGGTCCCCAGTCCGGTATTTGTATATTGTGGGGTCACCAGTCCGGTATTTGTATATTGTGGGGTCACCAGTCCGGTATTTATATATTGTGGGGTCACCAGTCCGGTATTTATATATTGTGGGGTCACCAGTCCGGTATTTATACAATGAAATCATATCCCCTCTCAAGCGTCTCTTCTCCAGAGAGAATAAGTTCAGAGCTCACAACCTTTCCTCATAACTTAGATCCTCCAGACCCTTTATTAGCTTTGTTGCCCTTCTTTGTACTCGCCCCATTTCCAGTACATCCTTCCTGAGGACTGGTGCCCAGAACTGGACAGCATACTCCAGGTGCGGCCGGACCAGAGTCTTGTAGAGCGGGAGAATTATCGTTTTATCTCTGGAGTTGATCCCTTTTTAATGCCAATATTCTGTTTGCTTTGTTAGCAGCAGATTGGCATTGCATGTCATTGCTGAGCCTATCATCTACTAGGACCCCCAAGTCCTTTTCCATCCTAGATTCCCTCAGATGTTCAACCCCCCCCCCCCTTAATTCATATTTTTGTCACCCAAATGCATTATTTAAAAATGTTCTACATTGAACCTCATTTGTCATGTAGTCGCCCCTCCCCCATTCATTTGTTCAGATCTTTTTGCAAGGTTTCCACATCCTGCTGAGAAGTTATTGCCCTGCTTAGCTTAGTATTGTCTGCAAATACAGAGATTGAACTGTTTATCCCATCCTCCAGATCGTTTATGAACAAATTAAATAGGATTGGTCCCAGCACAGAACCCTGGGGGACCCCACTACCCACCCCGACCATTCCGAGTACTCCCCATTTATCACCACCCTCTGAACTCGCCCTTGTAGCCAGTTTTCAATCCATGTACTCACCCTATGGTCCATGCCAACGGACCTTATTTTGTACAGTAAACGTTTATGGGGAACTGTGTCAAATGCTTTTGTAAAATCCAGATACACCACGTCTACGGGCCTTCCTTTATCTAGATGGCAACTCACCTCTTCATAGAAGGTTAGTAGATTGGTTTGGCAAGAACGATTCTTCATGAATCCATGCTGATTACTGCTAATGATATCGTTCTTATTACTAAAATCTTGTATATAGTCCCTTATCATCCCCTCCAAGAGTTTACATACTATTGATGTTAGGCTAACTGGTCTGTAATTCCCAGGGATGTATTTTGGGCCCTTTTTAAATATTGGTGCTACATTGGCTTTTCTCCAATCAGCTGGTACCATTCCAGTCAGTAGACTGTCAGTAAAGATTAGGAACAATGGTCTGTCAATTCTGTTAACCATGGAGGTGCTTCCTGTGTTGTGTCCTGAGGATAAACACTGCAGTTTTGGTTACTGAAGCCCCCAGATTCCCTCGTGAAGAATAAATTCAATACCTTTGCCATCTCCCCATCCTTTGTAACCAGATGTCCTTCCTCATTCTTTATGGGGCCAATATGGTCTGTCCTCCTTTTTTACTGTTTACATAGAATTTCTTGGGATTTTTTTTTGCTCTCCTCCGCTATGTGTCTTTCATGTTCTATCTTAGCCGTCCTAATTGCACCCTTACATTTCTTGTTGCATTCTTTATAAAGTCTGAATGCTGATGATGATCCCCAACCTTGTATTTTTTGAAGGCCTTCTCCTTTGCTTTTATATGCATTTTTACATTGGAGTTAAGCCATCCATGACTTTTGTTCGCTCTTTTAAATTTATTACCCAATTGGATACATTGGTTAATGCCCTTATTTAATATGCTCTTAAAGCAAACCCATCTCTCCTCTGTGTTATTTGTTCCTAAGATTTTATCCCAATTTATACCTTATAGCAAGGTTTGTAGTTTAGGGAGGTTGGCTCTTTTGAAATTCAGTGTCTTTGTATTCCCCTTATGTTTCCTATTTGTGTGATTTATACTGAAGCCAATTGACCTGTGATCGCTGTTTCCTAAATTGCCCCGTATTTCCACATCCGTGATCAGGTCTGTATTGTTGGTAATCAGTAGATCTAGTAACGCTTTATTTCTAGTTGGTGCGTTTACCATCTGAACCATGAAATTGTCCTGCAAGACATTAAGGAACCGGCGAGCCTTAGAGGAATGCGTGGTTCCCTCCGCCGAGTCTATGTCTGGATAATTAAAATCCCCCATTATGATAACACTTCCCATCCTTGCTGCTAATCCAGATTGTGATAGGAGATCCGTCTCCACTTCCTCCATATGGTTAGGGGGCCTATAGCATACTCCCAGTATTATTTTCCCCTTAGCTTCATCCCTTTGGAGCTCTACCCATAAGAATTGCACCTCCTCCCTAGATCCCTCAGTGATGTCATCTCTCACATTCACTTGTACATTATTGTTGATTTATAGGCATACCCCTCCCCCTTTTTTATCCTCTCTATCCCTGTGATAAAGGGTATACCCTTTAATTGTTGCCAGAGGTGGATGTAGCGGTGGATGGAGAGGTGACTGTAGAGGTGGATGAAGAGTTGGATGTAGAGGAGGATGAAGAGGTGGATGTAGAGGTGGCTGTAGAGGTGGATGAAGAATTGGATGTAGAGGAGGATGAAGAGGTGGATGGAGGAGTTCACATTGTGCACATCACTCTGATTGGTAAATACAGAATACAAAGGAGAAGGGGTGGTGGCTTTGGTGCTGGCTGTAACTCCCCCATGGGAACACCCATAATTTGGGCTTCAGCCTGGGATGGAGTTACAGCCAGAATAAACAGAAATAAAAGTTGCATTTTATCATGGATTTGAATGGGACCGAGTGCTATGAGCCCTCTCCTGGGCCCCCTGGGGGATTAAGGAATGATTTTAAGTTAAGGAAAAATTCTTCTGAAACCTTCTACAACAAGCTTTCTCAACCAGGGTTCCTCCTAAGCTTTTTAGGGGTTCCTGGAGCAATGAGCAATGGAGAATTGTCCTCCAACATGAACTGAACACCAATGCAAAAAAGGCAATTTTCCAATGACCACCAACATACAGGACACTGATATGAAGACACACCACAAATGTTACTACCAGTGCTTCTTTTTGTTGTTATTATTAGTCAAGTCATTAATTTTAAGTTTACTTCTGACAAATTATTGTGCGTTTACAGAAGGTGAGGGTTAAAAATCATCTGGGTTGGTTTTCCGATTCTCCAGGTTCACCACGTTCCTTATTATCTAAATATTTCTACAATTTCCTGATCTTCATCTGCTCTGTAGGTATAATTATTTTGTTCAGGGGTTCCTCAAGACATCAAAATTATTTCAAGGGTTCCTTGGAGGTAAAAAGTAACATTTTGGTGGACTCACCCACAGTGACTCTGTTGCTGGAAGAAAGAGCAGCCTGCAAAACATGAACCTGAATACTCACTTCTCTGTTGGGAAGTCCATACTTTCCTCAATTCAGGATCTATGGCCTCCAGGAGGATCCTCATCATCTGACACCTCCATGGTTTCATCCATCATTGCAGGGCACCATATGAGGTGCAGGGATCTGAGCGTGCCTGTGGTGAAGGTTCTGCAGAAGGTTCTAGATCTTGAAGTGAGGATCCACCTCCCACCACAGAGGTAGGTCAGTAGTCTTCATTTGCAGGTTCCTTTTTTTTTTTTTCAAGCAGCGGAGAAACTTTAAAACCAGTGAAGTGACAACATAATAATAAATATCACTACAACTTCTATGGAAATGAGAGGCCCAGAGGTCGGTATTAGATATGTGTGGCTTGCTTCGCTCCGAATCAAAATTCGGATTAGATTTTCGTTATTTGGAGAGTCAGAAGTACCCGAAATTCCGAATTACAATAGTAACAAATTGAAAAGAATCCAAAAGAACAAAACAAAATTTTGTCCAAACTAAATTTTATGAATTATCCAATGTAAGCATACTGTATTGTTGACTATTTCTGATTTCCCTCAAGGACTGTGTGTATTGGTGTTAGAATAAAGCTGTCTTCCGAAATTCATATTTAAAAAAATAATAGAATAAAACAGAATAGAAAAACAGAAAAAAATAAAATAGAAAAAAATAGCCGTCTTCCGAAATTCAAATTTTGAAAAGAATGGAATAGAATAAAACAGAATAGAATAGAAAATAAAAGCATAAAATAGAAAATTATGAATGGAATAGAATAGAATAGAATAGAATAGAATAGAATATAGCCATCTTCCAAAATTCGAATTTTGAATTTCAAATAGAATAGAACCAGCTATTCTTCACAATGAACTCGGAATTTCTAATTTGATTTGAATACTTCAAACTATTTTTTTCATTCTGCTCATGTCCAGTTGGCATACATGAGTCTTCATTTTTTTAAAAATTGAACATAAGCTTTCTGTGGATTGTCTTTCAGCTCTGAGGATATGATGGATGATGATGTCATTCCCTACAAGAAGAGATATGAGGATGAGGAAGGTATGGGTGGGGGTTCTATCATGGTGGATGGTTCCATATGAGGATATGTGACAAGGGTGGTGGGGGGTTTCTATTATAGTGGGGTGGGGTTCCATATGAGGATGAGGAGGGTATGTGGGAAAAATGGGGGGGGGGTTCTATTATGGTGGTGGAGGGTTCCATATGAGGATGAGGAAGGTATGTGGGAAGGGTGGGGTGGTTTCTATTATGGTGGGGGGGTTCCATATGAGGATGAGGAAGGTATGTGGGAAGGGTGGGGTGGTTTCTATTATGGTGGGGGGGTTCCATATGAGGATGAGGAGGATATGTGGGAAGGGCGGAGTTTTTTTTTATTATGGTGACGGGTTCCATATGAGGAGGGTATGTGGGAAGGGTGGGGTTTTTTTTATTATGGTGGGGGGTTACATATGAGGATGAGGAAGGTATGTGGGAAGGGTGGAGTGGTTTCTATTATCGGGGGATTCCATATGAGGATGAGGAAGGTATGTGGGAAGGGTGGGGTGGTTTCTATTATCGGGGGGTTCCATATGAGGATGAGGAAGGTATGTGGGAAGGGTGGGGTGGTTTCTATTATCGGGGGGTTCCATATGAGGATGAGGAAGGTATGTGGGAAGGGTGGGGTGGTTTCTATTATGGTGGGGGGGTTCCATATGAGGATGAGGAAGGTATGTGGGAAGGGTGGGGTGGTTTCTATTATGGTGGGGGGGTTCCATATGAGGATGAGGAAGGTATGTGGGAAGGGTGGGGTGGTTTCTATTATCGGGGGGGTTCCATATGAGGATGAGGAAGGTATGTGGGAAGGGTG